>WAAB01015362.1:0-12199 GCA_013389865.1 Piaya cayana | reverse complement strand
CGACCCTCCAGCAGATCGACACTCCCACCCAGCTTAGTGTCATCTGCAAACTTACTAAGGGTGCACTCAATGCCTTCATCCAGGTCATTGATGAAGACATTGAACAGGGCTGGACCCAGCACTGAGCCCTGGGGAACCCCACTTGTGACTGGCCTTCAGCTGGATTTAACTCCTTTTACCACCACTCTCTGGGCCCGGCCATCCAACCAGTTTTCCACCCAGGAGAGTGTGTGAGAGTTGGCTGCTCTTTCCTTTGTGCCAGTATTAGTGCTTGAATGAGCCCGGAGCTGGACAGAGGAAAGGATGGTGCTGAAAACTTAATTGGCAATAACAATAACAACAAAATTTGTTCCTTGCTCCAGCTCTCTGTACAATCACTTGAGAGTTAGTGCCAGCGCAAAGAAAGCAATAGGAATACACAGACAGAGGCAAGAGGAGGCTTTCAACAGCAGCACAAAGCTGGATCAACTCAAACTCATCACAAAACTGCAACGTCGGTCTTCCCAGAAAAAGGAGTCTCTCAGGGACCTTTACCACCAGAACTCATTTTGTTGCCAAACTTCTGGTCTGGCAGCAACTTTGGCGCTAGAGGGAACGTTGACTTCCAGATGAGAAAAGTGACGGTAGCCTCCTGTTCTGTATGTGCGAGTAATGCCAAACAGGAGCAGCTGGTTGCACATAATAACATACATTGTGTAAGTGAGCAACACAATAAGCAATTTGCTCAACAACCCAGGGACATCAGGGCAATTCTGTGTAACGGAGAAGAAAGAAAAGAGGAGAAAACATGTGATGACCAAACCCTAAGGGAGCCTCAGTACCCTACACATTCATTTCATTACGCTTGCTCTCATAAATATTTATTACACAGCCTATCTCATCATTCTTCCAGGAATGGGTGTTGCATTATTGTTATACCCAGGGAGGGCTTTCCCTCTTCCTCTGGTCCCGCTGCAGGCACTCAGCAGTTGCCAAAGATAGATAGGGAGCAGGAGAATGGAATTAATTATGGAAAATGCTACTTAAAATGAGGCTTAGGGGCAGATATTGGCAGGTGCATTATTAGGAGAAAAACGAATGGAGGACAAAAAGACAGCAAGGAATGAGATTCAGAAACTTGTATTTAAAATACGTTCATGGCAAAAGGGATTCTGCAAACAAGGCCCTACTGCCAGATCCACAAGCGTGCAGAGACTCTTGCACCCTGCAGAAACCTGCACAGATGGGGGAGTTTTGATTTAGATGAGTGCCAGGCTGTGAACAGCAGTGAGGCTGAGGTGTATTCTGAATATCACATTCATCTATCTGTTTATTTGTGGAAAGGAGTCAGGTTAAAGTAAGGTTAAAAAAATCCAGCTTTCATACAATCAATCATTTGGTTGGAAAAGACCTTTCAGATCATCAAGTCCAACCCAACCGGTCCACTACTGAACCTGAGCATCTCATCCACCCATCTTTTGAACACCACCAGGGATAGTGACTGCACCACCTCCCTGGACAGCCCATTCCAGCTTTGCACAAAAAAAATGGAGTATGCGGGGGGAGGTTGTTTCTTGTATTACCACCTGGATGTCCTCTGTGCCCTGTTCCTTGCTCTTACCAAAACTTCTAACCAAAACTCACCCAAGCAAGGCTTTGCAAAATCAAATGCTAACTTGCCTTACACAGAAACATGTTGACTGATCTATTATTCACAGTGAGTTAGTTGGGCAGGGTTACTGACAGTCTGATTTAGAATAAACATGCTGAGGCCATCCAGGCTGGGTAGATTTTAGATGAAACTAATCTGTTTTGTTTAAGTTAGTCTCTCTTGTTGTGACGTGCATCTTTTTTTGTGCATATTTGTTAACCAGCTTGTTCACTGTCAGCTATAATCAAATAAAGACCCACTAGAAACATCCCAATGTGGTATAAAACAGTTGCATAAGAACATCACTGCCTTGTAAACACGAAAGACTATGAAAAATAGCATTTGCTCATAAACAACATCTGTAGACTTTTCCCTACAGCAGTTACTGAAAACCAATAAAAGTTTTGATCCCTAAACAGTCTACATTTTATACACTGCTACAGTGCCTTCTAAGATTGGGTTTAGGCATAAAGAACACATGTAAATATAACATCAAGGAATACTGCACAGTCAGGGCTGCCTTCAGAAACACCTGTCAGCCTCCTTTGTAATGGAAAGTGTGTTCCTCTGCAAAAATGGGGATCTGTTCCAAAGTTTTATTAAATCTACAGAGCTGGTTATAAAACGCCAGGCTAAAAGCGAAGAAGACAAAACAGGGAGGCTGCATGGTGCACATCGTCATGCTACCCTCTTGTGGCTAACCCCAGAAAACAGAGATATGCGTGCCCAAAGACACTACATAAATGCCACTGGGTTGCTGTCCCAGTGCCTTGCCCCAAACTGATGAACACTGCACGTGCAAGAAGCACCATCCACCATTTAGCTTGATGTCACGTGAAGCTGGCTTAGGAGCAAAAAGCAAGGTTGGAATAAATGCATTCCTGCACTTTGGAAACTTCGGGATCTGGAGCTGATCTTAGAATGGGATTTGACTCCAGTCCAACACACTGAAGGTCTGCAAATGTACATGGTGGACAGATGTTTGACTTCCATATCCCTGGCTATTCTCTACTCAGAAACTGGGGCCATATACCTGCCTCTTGAGATAGTTTTAGCTATAAAATTCTGTCCTTTGCTAAAATTTCACACAGAGACAGAGAACCTGATGTTTTATGCATTTCTGTTCTTGCACTGACAACCCCTAATGCATTGCCCTTTACCTTCCAGAGCCCCACAGATGGGCACCAGGGAGGCTCCTGGGCAGCTCTTGCATGCCTGTTGGATGTAAAGAGTTTAATGCTGTTCTTCAGAAATGGCCAGTTTGCACAAAAGCAGGTGCTGGCTTTCACAGCGTCCGCAGTGCCCTGATTGTTTAATGCAGGCTATTCCCATCCATCAGGCAGTTCTGCAAACCTAAATAGATGTTGTATTTATTTATGGATTACTGACCACAAGAAAGAGAAGCTTTGCACTATTGTCAACCTTACAGTGTTCGGTCTGCTATAAATAATGCATCATTGTTCAGTGTTGGTTTATGGTTTAAGTTCCAATAAGCATCACAGACCAGCAGACTCAGCAAAGATGAAGGCAGCATGGGGTATTAGTAAGAGAAATAGTACCATCTACGAAGAGTATTAGAAAAACAGAGTGAAAATGTAATGTTCCTAGAGTTATTTTAATGTCACCTTCTGCAGCCAAAGACTCACTTTTACTTCTAATTGAGAATCACACATATCTGTGATTATCCTCTGATTTTCACTCTGCTTTCTCCCACTTGTGAGCTAATTCGATTTCAGATAAACACTAATTAACACAAGAGGTCACCGCCATGGCCAGCAGGCACCATTGCAACGTGGCATTCAAACACACCAAGAGATCATAAGAGCCTCCACTGCTTCCTTTGAACTACCCAATTAAAATTTTCAAAAATAAAGCTATTGTTTTACATCTGCTTCATCCGGGGGGAGAAAGGGCAGAGAGCTAAGAGACTATTGCCTCTAATTGGGCTGTTTTCCCTCTCTTCTTACAGGTTTCCTCCACAAGGGTTTTTCCTCCAGACCAGTAGAAGAAAAGAATGTCCAGACCATTTGTGATGCAGTTATTATGCTGCAAGGCTATAGCAGGCTGAAAGCAAAGCTGTGGGGAGTCCGATTTCTCTCTCGTGAGCAAGAAGGGCATTGATGCCTTTCTTGGAAAGTTTGATGGATAGACCTTAAGAAGGACTCATAAAATGTGTGTGTCTCTCTGGCTATTTAGGCAATTCCCTTCTGAAGACAAAGGAGAATTATTAGATTAATCTAACTGCTATAATAGCATTATCTCCTGCTTTTAAAGAAAGCGTATTTAATGGCATACGTATCATAACAGAAACAACCTGTGACAGCAAAGCCCTGGGCTGGTGCTCTGCTGCTCAACATGCTGTGGTCTCCTTGGAAGGGGTTTTCACCCAGCTTCTGGGGAACTGCTGTAGATACCAGACTTGTGCCACTGTCCCACATGGACCACTTGTGGGCAAGAGAAAAACCAAGGCTGGGGCAGACCATGAATTCCACTCTTATCCACTGGGGAGGTCGCTTAAACTCAGGATTAAGGCAAATTAGTAGGAGAGTGTAATGGTTTTGAGTTAAAACTCTCCCCAAAACCACCACAGTATGCACAGTCCCTCTCCCTCCACCCCAGACCCTGGNGGAGAGTAAGAAGAAGGCTACACAGCAGCTGTCTGGGCTGTACAGACAGGGAGCATCAATCTTGACAGCTGTCAGCCCAGAGCATTCTGGAAAAAACTAGATGGAAAAAACAGCCGAGTATCTGGTATTAGTCAGCTGGTGAAGGTTTAGTGATCGTCAGCACTGGAAAGTGAATGGGTACATCCCTGCAAGAACACACTATAGTTTATACCCCTCATGAAGTTGTGCTCAACCTTCTCTATACAGCCAAGCCACAATAAAATCCCTGCTACCATGATCCAGTAACCAGAAGCATCACCAGAGGAGAAGTATTCTTACAGGGAAGGGAATTGTGGAGTAAGTATGTCTCAGATTGAGTGCATCAACTTACCTTTCCATCAGCCCACTCTGCTTGCTCTCCGAGGTCTGCTCATCACCAGCACCCTGGGGAACAAGGCAGAAAAAATTAAGGTAGAGACCACCAAGGAGATCAGGCCTTGGCTTATGCTCTCTCACAGCTTAAACTCACCTTCTGGGGAATGTATTTGTTGGTGCCAAAAGATGAAAGCAGAGCAGGACTCCCCAAGCCAGAGTGGCTGCTGTTGCAACGTTCAGCTCCTCACCTGGCCTGGTGATGAGCATTGCCTGGCTGCCAGGCTGCAGGGCAGAGACAGAGAGTGGCCGTACTGCACCTGCCTTTTGTGCTGAACCCCAGCAAGCAGCCAGTCTTGGTGGTATTTGAGAGACGCCTGGCTTTGCAGGTCTAGCTTCTCACCTTGAAGGTTGCACTGCTTTCTTTTGGAATTGCATCTTCAGTAGCTCCTCATGTAACTTGATTCAACCAGCTGAGCCAATCTAGTCTTCCCACAAGGAAGCTCCATTACTTTAAAACACTCTTCTTTCTGCAATGTACACTTGGATGTTGCAAACAGAACACTGCTTGTCCCAGGATTCAGTCATATTAATTAAGCTGCACTTGTATTAATTTAAAATACAAGTATCTGAGGGCTCAGCCAGATCAAGTGATTTATAGGCCATATCAATCTAATTAATACCACCAACTCTTAAAATAAAAACCTAATAAATGAGTTTATTATACAGATATAAGATCAACTTATTAGTTTTGGGTCTCTAGTGACATGGCCAAGTTGATGGAACTTTTATATCCTTGATGGGAAAAGATCATTTTTTTCCCTCTTCCCACCAGCCATATTTTTAAGAAGTATCTTCTACAGGGCAGGGGGAGGCAGAAACAACACAGGCTTAGTTATCAAAACAAGCCAAGCCAAGAGGTCCCTAAAGTGTTGCTGTACACAAATTGTGTGGGGTTTATAACCGCAAGTGCCCAAAGGAGAATAGTTTATCTGGCTTCTTGCAGGCAGAACCTGCCCTGGTCTGCATGCTTACCGTTAAGCAGTCTGAAAAAGCAGTTAGCCAGGGGATGAGGATGGAAATGGAATAAGAAGGGAATTAAAAGCTTCTTAGAAGCAAATCTGTGACAGAGTGTGGTATTTGCAAGGGAAGCTGGGCTGGTTTGGGAGGTGCTTCTGTGCTGCTCTGCAAGGTGACTTCGTCAGGCTGAGTGATGGGTGCCATCTGAGGCAGCTGGAATGCCTGAGTGCCCTGAAATATGGCTTGCGTGTGGGCAACTCACAGATGCAAAAGCCACCGTTTGGCACCACACGATGGAATTTCAAAATTTAGGGGAGGAAAGGGAAAAAAAGTGGTTTTCTGCAGAGAAGTCAAATGCCATGGAGAAGCAAATTACATGCAATACAGTAGACACCTCTAATCCACAGCCCAGGTGAACTGAAATGCAGAGCTAAAGGAGGATGGAGAGCCCCACTCGGCAGTGCCATTACCCGTTCCCCCACCATTGCCCTGGGCAGCTCAGCTCTGTGGCTTTTCAGCGAGATACTTCTGCTTCAGTCCTGGAGTTCACGCTCGATTTCCCGAGCTGTAAGATTGTTTCCCCTGCTTTGCAAATTCACTCTTGCAGCAAACAGCCACATGAGAGCCACGTGTTGGAAAAAGGAGCAGGCTCCATCGCTTTACCCTTTGCTTACAAAATAAACTCTTCAAACACATAGGTTGTTATCCTATTGTGTTCAGGATAACAACCTTCTCTGGCAAAGAAAAGGGAAGGAATTGGTAGGGCTTTCTAGGGGAGAAAATGAGACAATTCATGGAATAATTACATAAAGACAACACCATCCTACGTGTCTGTTGTCATGATTTATTATAGTTACACAGAAAATTGGCTGATTGGACCATAAAAGGCAGCTGAGCCCCTTTGCTTTCCTGTTTGCCACTCCACACATGCCAAAGAATTAACACAGCAATGTTTGCAACACAGTTTGAGAAATGACCCATCTTTGCCACTTTAATGGAGATGCGAGAGCAGAGGTGCTTTAAAAAGCAGTTTATCAGACACAGCCACACTTTCTATTCCTGCTGCAAAGCCCTGGGCTGGCTGCTTACATGGGAAACCTCTGCAAAGGCCACAGCTGCCTTTGCTGATGTACAGCAGGGTTTGGAGGCACTTTATTCCATTCCATTCAGTGTAAGGTGGACAACTTTGAGAATTTTTTTACAGTAACCCTTGTCTCCCCTCTGTGGCCGTTACACATTTTATGTGCCCCCATTACATATATGCCCTCTTTCTGATCACTGCCCCAGTTAACATTTGGTATTTGTCTATATTCAGCTGCATTTTCCATTTACCAGCTCACTCAGCTAAAATATCCTGATCCTTTCTGTATCAGATCAGATGGCTTCTAGTGCTTTCCACACACTAGTCTTATTCGAGTCACTGATAATTATGCTTAAAAAGAAAGTTATTTAGCAAGCAAAGGCACTGTTAGCTGAAGGAGGAGGGACTCTGGTTACGAGGGGACCAGACAGGAAGAAATCTAAATTCCAGATCCAAGGGGGACAAGATTTGGGCATTTTCATTCCTCAAAGCTTATGACTGTAGGTCATCCAGGGCTCAGAATTATTTCCTTCCAGAGATATTTCATCATGGGAAAAATATCCCCATAGTTTCTGTGTGCAATTACTGTTCAAAAGCTCTCACAGCTCTGTACCATCCCTTACCAGCACCTTTTTTCAGTGGCTTCCTTCTCACACCAAAACAGTCTCTCTGGTCTAATAGCACATCTCCAGAGGAAGCTACAAGCTCATATCTTTCTTTGTTTAACCCTCAGCAATAACTCGTAAAACTTTTATCGCTTCATTTCACGGGCAGCCTGAGGTGTATTCCACCCACACAACCCCACATCCAATGGAAGGAGCTGGCTCCATTCAAAGGACAGGGCACAGAGAGGCACAATGGCACGGAAAGCAAGGGACTACAGCAGCACTTGGGAGAGAGGGTTGATCCTTAACTCTACCGCAGTCCACTGTGGAACCAGGCAAGGCTGAAGGTCCCAGCAACCTTTGGATTCCTGCTGGCCAAGAGCAGCTGACACAAGACAGTTCTCAGGGTGACATCCCTTGGGTTGATGCGGGTCATGTGTTACAGCGGTACCTGGAACAGGCAGGATAAAAATAAGCTGGAAGGCAAAACAGCAACAGCACATGGAAAAAACAAGACACAGGATGATACACAGATGAGCAAACTCCCTGCAAAGCCTACCAAGGAGGGTTATACCTTACATTTTCCAAAATACAAACTCCTCTCCGGTAAACCCGGCTCACCATTTGTTAACCTGCTGCTATCATGCTGCAAACAAGATTAGTTGTTGCTTCAGACTATGGGTTGAAGATCATCACCTTCTACTAATAAAAAGGGCAGAAGAAACATTACTTTTAGCTAAAACAGAAGGAGAACTCATCTTCATTCTTCCCATCGGGGAAGGCTTCTCATGGCTGCAGTGTACTGAGCAGCAGGAAGACCTCAGAGACCATAATTTGTAACAATACAGCAGAATTACTTATTTTATTTAAAAATGCATGAGATGGAAGAGGAAAGAATTTGAGGTACAGATAGATTTTATTTAAAATAATTATACCCAGGAAGAGCAAGGATAGGATTTATCACAGCTCTGGTTCCAGGCAGCACTTCTGCATGTGGGCAGGTTCTCTTGTAAAACGATGTCTGCTGAATGTGTGGCCAGTTATCACAGAGAAATTATCAACTGAAAGCCTGGGCTAATCCAGTAGCTGTGTTAAAAGGTGTAAAATGGCTGAACAGCACAGAAATGCTTAAACCTGCCCTTTGCTAAATGTTAAATGGAGAAACTGTGCAATACAGGCAGCCTCCTGAAGAAGAATCGAGTCTGGCCAATGAAAGGATGAGAATGAAAACTAGTTTTGTATAAAGGGAAAAAGTAATTTTTCCTTCAGTGCATCTTCAATGCCTTGGAAGAAGGTGATTTTTCTTCTTGGACTACCTATATATAAAAAGAAAGACAAACCACTTAAATTTAGTACAAGGTTGTAGTCTGGCTGCAAAGTAACCTAAACCTCAGTGTAAATGCAGTGATGAAATTGAGTTCATTGAAAACAATAAAAATGAAAACAATAATAATGAAAATAATGTCTGAAAGCAAAACCAGCCCAAGGGCCCAACACTCTCACAGTGACACAGCACAGGTTTAGGGAGCAAATTGTTCGCTGGGGATGTTTTGAACCCTGGCTTTTGGGGTCTGCAGTGATCTCAGGTGTGCACACACGTGCCTGTGGGTAGGATGCTGTTCCAGCCAGAATAGATGAAACAAGCCAAGATGGAAACAACACAGGGCTGGGATCCTTCCAGGACTGGAAGGGAAGACCTGCTGGGATGGAAAAGGCTCTGGGAATGGGTTTATAGTTCAGGACTAGCAGCAGGGCTGGTGCTGCCTTTCCCAGTCCCAACTGATGCAATACTCAGCCAGAGCCTGCGGACAGCTGCAGCATGGGAGTGGAAATTCCTCCCGACCCAGAGAGCGCACAGCAGGGAAGAGCATAATCTCTGTGATTTACAGGCTGCAGCTCTAGTTTAAAATACATTAGAGTCCAACTATTTAATTACTGGGCACTACCAAATCACAGAGACAGAGGAGTCAGTCACATCTGCTAATGCCAACATTTATCATCCTATTTATCTACTCTGGCTTCTGAGACCCATATCAAATCACTTTCCCGCATTAGTTAATAACGTATGAGTTTATTCCTTGTACCTCTGGGCAGCCCTCAATGGGTATTATAGCACTGCTGGCAGCATACACCTACCTAGGGATAGATAAACTGGTTTAGAGCATATAAAGAATTGTAATCACCAGCCAAAATTCAAATCAAAGCCTTTTTCTCTGCTGCCTCCTACCCCCAGATACTAATTCTATTTGGAAAGTAAATACAGTGTTCACTCTTTACAGCAAAAAGGCTGTAAACCTCTTGGTATTTCTGAGAAATCATTACATATCTACATTTTACCATTGCAGAAGGACACAGAAAAACTAAGCAGCTGTCCGAGAGCTAGGGAGCCGGATAGGGTGTTTTCTGGGCAGCAGTTCGCATCTGTCCAGTAGCATGTTCCTGTCCTCTCACCCTTGCAGGAACGGCAAAAATGATCTGGTATAAGCCTAGAGACAGCACTGGCTCTTGCAAGGCCAGCAGACACCAAAGCAGCTGAGTGCAGGCAAAAGAAATCTAGCAAACTTGTCCCTGCGAGCATATTGGGTGAGGGAGAAACTAAGAGAGAGTGAGAAACTGCCAGGAACCGGGCAAAGCCGATCCTTGTGCACAAGCTTGTTCCTACTGATGTACCAATAAACCCAGCACATTCTTCCTCTGTCTGCTTTTCCCACTGAAAATGCTATCCCTTTCCTCTTGCCTGTTTATGCTGCTTTCCATACGGAAAACAAGTTTGAATTGCTCTATTTGGAAACTTTTGAGCGGTCCCATTTTCAAAAGCAATACTCGTCATCCTCTTGGTTTTGCATATGTATCTGGCCTCAGGTTGGGCATGAAGAAGGGTGGGAGGAAAGGCTTTTCCTCCTCCCAGAGACTTGCAAAAGAGCACAACAAAATGACCTTTTATACCATAGCAGGTTTTTGGTTGGTTGGTTGGTTTTTTTGCCAGTGCCTTTTGCTTCCATCACTGTGACGGTTATCTTGTTATTCTTTCTTTATTACAGCCTTATATATACATATATTTTCTAGTGATTTACTATTAACCCCTTTCTCCTGCTATCTAATTCTATTTGCCAAGCAGGTGATCCTGCCTTTGAGACTGGTAACACCTAGAAACCCCAAATACCCTGAGCTCCATACAAATTGCCACTTCAAAAGGCAGCTTGGTAACAACCAGAGCATCACAGGGAAATTATATCTGGATCTTCCCAAAGTCCTCTAGAGGAGTTCAGGCACTGAGCTGTCTTAATTGATAGCATGGCCATTTAGGGGAGCAGTATCCATAGAAACTCAGGGGCCTTGACAAGATGACAAACAATGCTTTGAGAGACTAATAATAGTGGAAATAATGAGGTGTGGCTAAAAACCAACAACAACAAGCAAGGCATCTCGAGGAATTGAATGGGTGGGCCCAGCCTAATGAAAGCCTGGCAAATGATAGTGGTGGCTGGAGAAGGGGAAGTACAACTGGAGGATAGGGAAAGGAAAGTTGCTGAAGCCAGAAGATATTTCTATCCTGAGGAAGAGCCCCATGGCCATTGATGCTGTTGGGGATACTGCTATGGTCACTGTACACACCCATAAACCTGGAGCAACATCATCAGGAGCCTCTTGGGAGCGTAACAATGCTAGCACAGGAGCCTGGTTGTGTTTTGGAAGAGTCACCCCATAGCATGGCTTTATGAATGGGATGTCCAGGCAGGCTGGACAGGGAGCCCTTGGGAACCACAGCAGGTGGTCTCAGCCCCTTTTCAGAACCTCTTGTCGGGCTTTAATCACCTCTTGACCCACCTACAGCTCTTTCTGCTCAGTGCAGGCAAAGTGATGCCACTCGCAGCACAATTTTCCCACGCGCTGCGGAGTGCGGCGGGAGAGCCCATCAACCAATAATTTGGGGCTGCATCGTGCACTGCTTGCTGGGCTCATTGTAGCATGGTAACTTGCCGTGTGGGAAGACCTGACCTTTTTCTTAATTAGCTTAAAACTGCACAATAAAAAAGGGGGGAAAAAAGGAAAAAGGGGGGGAGGGAGAAAAAAAAACCCCAATAAAAGCCAGTAGCAAATGAAAAGAGGCAACAGTGAGAGCAAGCAATGTGTCACCACAAGTGTCGAGTCAATGGAAACCTTGTTAGGAGGGGAACAAGGGTCTCTACTAACAAGCTCTTATCTGTGTTTTTGTTTTCTATTGAAGGTGCATGTCATTAGGAGAAGTGTTAACAAGAGCTCTCAATAGCTTCATATGGCAAATGGCCTCTGAATATTCATGAAGGTGTGAACAGAATGTGGGAAAGCAGTGGAAGAAAAGGCAAGAAAAGAGGCAAGAGGGCCGATTGTGCCAGGAAGAAAGGACCCAAGGTTCTGTGGGAAAAAGGGATCCTGAATCCCTCAAACAAGAGTGTATTCCCCAGGCACAACCTGTCCTTCAAGCTGTGTGGATGGAGCAAAAGACGCTGGCAGGGAACCAGATTCTGTCATTTTCTGTGACAGTAGCCAGGTTTGAGCAGCCACAGCAGCCACCATGATTTTAATTTAAAACCCCCAAGCCTAGAGACCCGTGTGCCTCTACTGTGCCTACTAAACCATGTGCCTACTGTGCCTANCTGATTATGTCCTTTCTCGTCCAGTCATTCTTGGACGAGCTCCACGACACTTCACCACTCTTTCAGTAAAGAAATTTGTCCCTATATGTAATCTAAACCTTCCCTGGTGCAACTTGAGTACATTTCATCTCATCTGCTGCTTACCAGGGGCATCAGTGAAGGAGATAGCTAGAAAACTTCCTTCCCTGGTCCACGAGATAGACTGGTAATAATGATTTAATGTGCAGAAAGACCAAAGTCATCAAAAA
>WAAB01015327.1:0-21236 GCA_013389865.1 Piaya cayana | reverse complement strand
AGTATTTTTTCTGTGGTTGAAAACTGAAGAAGATAGTTCAAAGTCCCCATAGGCACTCAGAGGGCTGTGGGCAATGATAGGCTATTTTCTACCATTTAGCTCCTGTATTATCACTACTCCTTTTTCTTCATTATTCTCCACTTATCACATGCAGCATCACTACAGAGCCCAAATAGAGAGTTGTAATTACCCAGCTGCCACCTGATAGTACCCCTTCTATCATCTTTATCTCACAAGGCCTTGCTGTTTCATCATTGGATAAAACTTGCCCATGGCAATGCCTGCGATAGTACATCTCAGAGATACATTTAAAGTTTACTCATTTATCGCAGAAAAATGCTGAACCCATGCAATTATTAGATACACTTGCCAATTTATTTGTTCAGTAAGGCTACTTTAACTCCTTTTTCCATCAGCTATTTGTTCTGTTCTTCTTGAAAACACTGAGGTCACCATTGGGCACCGAGATGAAATGGAAAATTTCTAAGCCATCAAGGCAAAAAGCAGCCCAGAAACTCATTGATAAAACCAGACCTATGCTTTTCCTGGCTATGTAATGTGAAAGGTCTGCATTTTGTGCATATTTTCCCTTATATTGCCCCATGAGCCTAACTTGTGGGTCACAAGGCTTGAGCATCCCATGGTCCCAAAGTAGATTTCATGCACTGTGCCATGATTGTTGGGTCCAGTCCAGAAATATCACTTTTGGGAAATAAGTAATCTGCTGACAAGCATAAAAACCGAGCGTAAAAATGTGAGGACATAATGTTAAATGCATCCAAATGCAATTGCTCTGTTAGTAGTTAGCATCTGCTTTCACTTGCATGTCTGAACCTGATATTTTAAAATGGTATTTTGCTTTAGGATCAATGCAAGTTTCCTGTACTTCAAAGAGAAATAAAATATAGGAAATGGGAAAACAGAGAGTAAATGAGAGTTAAAAATATTTTTTCTACATTTTAAAAATAATTTTTATACTACAGTAATAATAACATCAACACTTCCAGCTGAATACCACGCTGGTGCACAATGCAGGCGACCCAAAGGAGCTCCTGGTTGGTGTGGGAGATTCTCACCTATTTTACCTGGGCCAAGGGGCAGGAAGCCTGCATTTGGGTTGTGCCACTGATTTGCTCTGCAACCTTGGGCCAGACATGCAACATTTGCAAATATAGGTGCCTGAAGTGAGGCATGGGGAACAAAATCAGCACAGGCACAGCAAAAAGCACTGGAGTTCCAGCACCAAGACATCTCAGCAGGTTGTCAGGAATTCTCTTGGACCATCCAGCTGCAATATCTTGGCTCAGGTGCAATGCTGTATCCATGCAGGAAGGTCTGTGCATCTTTGCATACATTCCCACTGCCCCCGAGGCAGGAAAGTGAAGGCAGGGTGAGCCTGTCTGGCTCTGTGCATACCCAGGTACCTTAGATCGGGCTTTTCATTGTACAGAGGTGACTGCTATGCTCCTGAATCCCAGCTGTCCTAAGCAGCCGCAGAGCAACACTAAATGAGAGTTAATAAACTTAGCTAGATCTGTGCAGGTTCTGCATCCCAACATCCATGTTTTATCAGCCATTTGGATAAGCCACCTAGGGGTAATTGGAATTGACTGTGTTTTACACAGGGTGACTAAAGAACCTTTGAATGGGAGTCAGAGAAGCCAGAAAACTGAGAAGAGCATTGCCAGGGGTAGGCAATTGCAAATTTTGTGGAGGAAGGTATGGCAGAGCTACCACTAAGCAAAGACACTTCTTCCCACCCAGCCAGAGAGAGACATCTGCCTCCCCATGGGCTTTTTGCCATGGGATATTACAACTGAAGCTGGCAGTTTCATCCAGGACAATCCTCTCTGGAAGCAAACCTAGTAGAAACTTCCCTCCTCCATCTCCTCTTGCAGCCACTAACAGCCCTGTGCTTAGGATGAGCTCTAGGGGATGAGAGGTCTGCCATCGGACTGTCGCTGCAGGTGATGTGGAGAGGTCTGGAAGTAATCAACCTAACCATTGATATTTTGTTTAATAAATCCATATTTAAACATCTATGCCCTGACTGGTGGTTATCTCAACTTCTCATTTGTAAATGGCAAAATCACTAAACTTCCTTGTTCTTGAGTAAGCTACTTTGAGACCTGGTCTCATCACCAGGATAGCTTAGGTTAACCACATTGTTTTGGCACCACAGAGTGAAAGGGGATCTTGTAGACATTCTGAAGGAGATGGTTGCCTGAGATGCCCTCTGTGAGATAAACACCCGGAACCCACTGGGTCTTCTATTTGCCTTCCAAACTTTATACACATACCACACCCTCCAGAGAAATTCAGGTTGCTTGAAACTTTAGGTGTTCAATGATACGAGAGATGCCTGAAAGTGTTTTACAGAGTTCCCACCCACTTGAAAAAGGAGAAAGTTGGATAATTAGTGGAAACTGGTGTTGAGTATTTGTTCCATAAAGTAGGCTAGGTTTTTTTCTCCTCACCTCCAAATACCTCTGAACAGTGTTTGTGTGCATCCTGACACAAAATGACATACTGTGTCATGAATTTTTAATGAATATTTTACTGAATTTGTATGCATTTCATAATTTTTATTACTTCTTAGTGCTCAGCATTTTAGTACAGAGATTACTATGGCAGTTACTTTAAAAAATCCCAAAGCAACAAACAAACCTATTGCTTTTTTAAAAGCAATACTTTTAATTAAGCAGCCAATGCATAGTTGAAATCACATACCATGTAGTGAATAGTTGGATTGCATGAATGCTTACAGAGAGACTGAGCAGCTCACAAGCCCTAAAAGCCCTTTATTGCAGGTACAGCAGTCATTTCACCATATACCATAGTTAATATTCAGGAAATAAAATTATTATTATTATTATTTAAATATTTGGCTCAGTTCAAGAAATTTTAACTTTGAAACAGAGCCGAACCAGATGCTGGCTTTCTTCAACGAGCCAAAACTAGCATATGGCCTTCCAGATCTGGCTGCTCCCCCAATTAGCACCACATATTTTTGTTTCAAGGAAGGCAAGCCTGAGGCAGAGCATGTTCATCCTCCCTCTCTCCCAAGGCAAAACTCTGCAGGAACTCAGCAGCAGGACATTTGTCTTTTCCTGTTTGCTGACTACTACAAAAGGCCCCAAGAAGTTTGTCAGTCAGGCTTCCATATTGCCAATTTATCACGGTGATCTAATTGTGAGGAGCAGATTTATACTTCCCTTTACTTCCTCTGTGCACAGAAATCAGGATGGTGATCTTCCACATGGAAAGAGGTCTGGCTCATCCTCACCTTGAAAAAATGTGGGTTTTGCTATGTGGGACCAGAAGAGTCCTCTGTAGAAACAATGGAGCTTGTTTATGCTCCCTCTCCAGATCCATGTAGGAATGGGGAAGGAAGCATCATTTTCGGACTCCTCCAGACATGTTCTGCATCTGTGCTTGTACTTCAGCAGCCTAACCCTTGCAAAATTAACCCAAAAAGGAGTCCGTTTCCAGCTGCACTCCTGGCTCCATCAGCCCCCTGCAGACCCACCAAGGGCTCACACATCAGGTCTTGGAGGTCAGACTCTTTGTTGTTACTGACTGGGAGAGTCAATAACAGTAAGGAGTAATTCATAGCACAATACTGGTATCTGCTGTTCACACTGCAGTGGCACCAGATCTTTCTGTTGAGGAACGTAGCCCAGACGTGGACTATTATACACCAAACATCTAAAAGGACAATGTAAGTATGTCCCAAAGAGCTAGAGCTGAGGCATAAAACAAATAACAAATGCTAACATAAAAAAAACCAAAACAAAACCAAAACCAGGCCAACAAACCACCCCAAAATTTTGTAAGATATGTTCAGACTGAGTAAAATCCAGTGAGATCAATAGTTCAAGGTCATTATGTATCTTCTTGAACCTCTTCTTTAGCTTTATTTCTAAATAAGATAGGAGAGGAAATCCAGACTGCCTTAAAGTTGCTCCAGAAAAAAACCAAAACCAGTCTCTCCATCTGTGTAATATTCGCTGCATTTCTAAACACATCACCGAAGGTACTTTCTATACATCCATGCATGTATGTATGGCTACATATATATAAGTTCCCTGAAATACATTTCCTTCTATTGTAGCCAAAGTTAAATAGTTTTCAGTGCAGTAATTTGTAGCAGATTAATTTAATAATTTTTATCATGAAATTTTGGAATGAGAAATACAGTTTTAGCATCACATACAGATCTGGATCTTTCTATACATATCTATACTGTAAATCCTCTGTTTAATTTTGCCAAAGCACCATGTTTTCCAGGAGAACCAAGGCCTGGGTGAGAGGAGAATTCTATAGTATCAATTATATTACATCACAGAGGCAGCTCAGGCTGAGTAGTTAAAATTTTAGGTCCAAAATATGTAAGAACAGGACAACAATTGCAATCTTCTTTCATAGCAGTGAAAAGTTATTGTCATCATTGTAAGAATCTCCTGAGTGCAGTGCTGAGGAGAACCAAGACTGTGTTCTGGAATAAGGCAGTTTTTACCAGTGATATGGCAGAGTTGATAAAAAAGGAGATGAGTTACTTTTAGACTATCTGTTATATGTATCTCTACTAAAAAAAATCACATGCTGAATAACCTATCACATTTGTGTTTATTATTTGGTGTTATTTGGATTATCCAGAGTGATCTACCAGAGCACCAAGCCCCGTACAACCGCAGAAAGAGGTGTAATCAGTGCCCCATGGCACGTACATCCTAAACGGGGAAAACAAAGGGGTAACATGATGCCAGATTACAGAGAAAGACCTACAGAGAGACGATGTAATGCTGAGGATAAGTCAACACTTAAGATCTGTCACTCAAGCGGGAATGGATCTCCCACATCTCCTGAGCCTCAGAACAGTACCTTAAAGAAAACCCTTGGTCTGTTTCCTTGTTCCTCTTAGACCTTATGCTCATGTTTTACAGCTGCCTGTAGGTTGGTTCAGTGGCTGCTGTACTGATCCAGTTGAAAACACCCTAGGTGCCATAGAAGAGCTTCCCCAGCCATGTAAGTAAATGATATCATAGAATCATTGAACAACCAGGTTGGAAGAGACCCACCAGATCATCAAGTCCAACCATTCCAATCAAACACTAAACCATGCCCCTCAGCGCCTTGTCCACCCGCCNTCTGTTCTCCAGCCCCTTCACCAGTTTTGTTGCTTTTCTCTGGCAGATGGGGTTGATGTCCTCCTGTCCATCCCTCTGCCAGGAGAAAAGGTCTGTTAGGCCAATAGAAACAACTATCAGCACTGTGTGGACCAAAATAATGATGGCACTGGCATAATACTTTGTTGTGTTTTCATGGGGGCTGCTTCATGTCTGGCTGAAATGGAGCCTGTGGCGGATCACAAAGTTGCTCTTCCCAGCAGGACCATTGCTCTTTTCTAGAGCAGGACATTAGGCAGTTCCTTGCTGGAAGGAGAAAGGTTCATTTTACATTGAGGAGGGCTGACTTGGCCAAAGGAAAATCTTTTAAACTATATCTTAAAAGGGGTCATATTCTGCAGTGTGGAATGGGGCCTGAGGCAGTCTGGCCAGAAACCAGCTCTTCAAAAATGAACACAGACACCACTTAAATCTGTGAAAGAATAGGCTGGGAAACTTCCCCTGAAATGAGATAATGAAAACACAGCAGAAGGTTAGTCTCACATCTTACATGGGATGTAACCATTGTTTAAGGGGATACCTCACAGCTCTTGGATTTATCAAGGCTAGCTACAGAAGTGGCCATTCACATAATATTTTACCTGGAACCAGAAATTACAAGAACTTTATGGATGCCAGGCATTCAGGTAGGTATTTTTTTTGGAACTTTGTAAATGTTGGCTTCAGGCACTGGTAGGGTTTCAAGCTAGTTAGACATTCCAGGGTATTTACTGGTCCCTATTGATAACACTAAATCAATGGGTCATATTTTATTCTAGTATAAAGGCTTTTTTTTCCCCCTCAACAGATTCTGTTCTGATTTCTTTCTGCAACATCATGTGAATCACTTTGTTTTATGACTTATTTCAGTTAATTGCCATGTTAGCAAAGCTAACTATTCCACAAATCCCAAGCTCATCTTAGTGCCTAAGGTATTTATAATGCAGGCTCTGTAGTACAGTAGTTGATTTTAACACTAAATTACAAGTTTTTGTAAGCAGCTTTCCCCTCAGCTCTCACTCATTTTGATGAGTTTTAGATGAATACCATTCAGTTCTGTTTTCAGACAATAAAGCCTGGTCTTACAGGTTCTGCCTTCACTACAATTTTAGCTGTGTCAGTCAGAATCGAATATTGGGGAAAGACTGAGAAGGAAAATGTTAGCCAGGACCGATCCTATTAACTCCAGTACTCTTTGCTTTTTATAAGTTGTATTGTAAACTAAGTGGAGCTATAAACGAATGTCACCCTTGACTGTTAAGAAAATTTTGATTTTTTAAAAAGCTCAGTTTATCCTTATATATGCTAACCATAGATTATCATTTTCCAGAGAGAAATGTTTTCTCTAACGTGGTTATCCCTCTTAAGTAAGACAGGAGCAGACATATTTTTCCTTTTTCTCTCTGCTGGACAGACCCTTATGACAGATTGCATTTTAAATTCATGAAACTGTACAACCTCAAGTCCTTTCCTCAATCATACACCCCTCTAGCAGTTCAAAGGGCAACATTTCAAAGGTTTCACTTGCCTCTCCCCTCAGCCTCCACAGAAGTTTGCAAAATCATTTTGAAAGCATTTTCTTCACAACAGATCTAAAGATGCCCGATACTTCAGTAATCTGGTAAATAGCAAATAAAACTCTCAGGCATACTCCCTTGGTACTTCCACTACTTTGAAAGACAAAGGCAAATTGACTGCCAGATGAGAGTTCTCCAGTACATAAATCCTTGTCTGCTAAGCCACAGAAACTTTACACAATGTCTTTATCTTTCCCCCCTTTGACTGTGGTGATATAATGGGGACACTGTGTTCAAACAGCCATTTGCTGGAAAAACTGCAAACACTCCAAAAATTAAACCTAGCACAATTGCATTCAGGCTAATGAAAGCTGGGAATGTTACAGAGGTGACGCTCTCCATCTTCACGATGAGGGTGCATTATGGGACCTGTCATTCCCCGGCACTCCTGGCTGCCAATCTACTGTAGGGAGCAGCGCTAACAATACCCAAATGCCTTCCCAGCCATGGGGTTCATGTCACAGAAGGGCAGCGGGCTGACGAACCGGAGAGGGACAGGCAGGGGAGAAAGAGTCAAAACACACGATGCCACTCGAGAAGGGCTAATGTCTTGAGCCTTTCTTTCCTGGGGCATTGATAACTACTTTAATGCATGTCCTCAAGCAGGACAGTTGACGTGTGGGGGGAGTCCTTGCTAAAAGATAAACAGGAACTGGTACTTCTGGCTGTATTGTCAACTATAGTTGTGAAAAACTGTTATATAAATACTTGAATTACCTGCTTCTCCTCTCACCTCTAAGAGAGATGGGCCAGAGGCAGACACTGGCAGAGTTCAAAATACTGTTTTTAAGAACTGTATAAACATAAAAATACCATTTTCTCCAGGACTTACATGAAAAGCAGTAAAAGCAAAGCTATCTGTGACAAATATGTCAAAGAACGTTATCATTTGCAGATATTTCGAGGGAAACTGTTATCTATTCAGAATTTACTTCTTTGCTCAACCTTTGACTCTTACAGCTGAAGGTGTTCAGTGTCAGGTGTCAGAGTTCAAGAGGGTATCAACTACAGTGCATTGTTCAGCACATCATTCATCTCCTGAGGAATTCCATTTGCAGCACACAGCCCTGCATGCGGGCAGTGAACAACAGGGGAGTGAAGCCGACAGTGAGCACTCACATATGAGACAACTGGAAGTCTGGAACAGACAGAATTAAGCAGTGCTGTGACAAAGATTCAGCTCAAGGCTAGGCAATTTGGCACCAGCTAATTAGAGACACCCTCAGGCATGGGAGACCAAACCCCTGAACTGACTGAGGGAGGATCAACTCCTGCCTCAGTGACCAGTGGTTGTAGTAAGACTTTCACTTATCTTAAGGTGCTTTGAATTTGGCCCTGTATGAATTATCAAGTTTTATCTTTTCAAAAGCCCCTCAAAGCTATTTTAGGAAATGGTACAGACACTTAGCAAATGCAACCATGCAGGAAGTCAGCACGAAACCCAGTGAATGACATAAGAGACAGGAAGTTACCAGCCATCGTTACAGACTTGATATTTTGGAGGGCTTAAGATTGTGGCAGTGTGTGTTTTCTGAATGGCATGTTAATAATAACTAGCTCTTGAGCAACTTTGTTTTTGATACATTCACCAAAACAAGCTTCCTCCTCCTGCTACACAAAAAGCCAGGGTTGTATTGGGAGTAATGCATCTGCCTGGCATCTCAAGTGTATGGATTTAACAACGGGTACTAGAGACTCCAGGCAGCTCAGAGAAGCAGCTCAGATTGTGTGTGGCTGTGGGTGCACACACGAAACAGATGCCCAGTTTTCTTCCCACAGATATAGTGTGGTTTGCCTACAGAAAACCAATCACCCAGAGCCACAGAGATTAGGAACTCACTCACTTCTTCAGCCCACAAACTTGACTACCCACAAAATTCGTTCCTAACTCTCTGCTGTTCTGGGTAAGTCTCTCAGGACCGACAGCTTTTCTGATAAATCTTGTAATGGAGTGTTTAGCATAGTACTTAGGCCTCTTACATCAACTTAATCCAAAAGCCAAAGAATAGCACGGCGTCTGCCAACCAGCCAAAATAAAAACAGCAGCAGCAACCCTAGTTACCATTAATTCCCATATATACCACAGCTATGTGCAGAGCATCCTGCAGCTGTTGCTCCATGCAGGCAGCTATCAGGTAGTGGATGCTTTGCTGGGCGACCATTCAGTTTGACGCTAAAGGCAGGATGAAGCCCCACTGTAATCTCTGAGTCTGCAGGGTCAGATGAATGTAAAATCCACTTGTAGACAGTCCTCTACATTCCACTATTAGCATCGTAACAGGATCCTAATTAAGGCTGTAAATGTTATTGATTTTTTGATTCCCAGATTCCCACTAATTCACCCACTGTAGAGGCCTCTTACTCGTAGGCTCAATGACCATTTGAGCTTCTTTCCAGGTGAGTAGCTGTGGTGAGAGTTAGAAGGGAGATCCTACCCAGAGTGCTGCCTACCTCAGATGAAGAAAGGCCATCAGAGATCCATGTCTTGCCTCAATTCCCACATACTTATTTAAATGATTTTGAAGAAGGTATCCATAGGAAAGAGTAAGATATATACTCCACATTTCATAAATTTAAGTACAGAGGTACCCTTGTAAAAGTTTTTTTCTCAAATCTTTAAGCAGTAAAGTTAAGTAAATTTGGTCTTTTAGATCCTGAGACAGTTAACAGTTATAATTTATGGACTAAAGCCATTGTGGTCCATTTGGCTGAGTACCTTACATTCCCATCTTTCTTGCAAAGAAAATGGGAGAAATATCTCATCCCTTCCCCAAATACTTTTATTTAACAGACTTATTAGTACTTTTTGGTTACTTTTCTTGTAACTAAATACTATAACTTGGTTTGAAAAAGTTACAAATAATTATATTACCTTCCACATTTATATTATGAGGAAATATATTTGGCTTTCTGGTTTCTCTAGTAAGAAAATTGTTAGCTTGTTGACATTTATTCAAAGAGCAAAATCTGATGGAATAGAATTTAACAGAAATGAGGTTTTAATTAATGGTTCAATGAGAGGAAGAAAAATGGGACTTTCGATAATCCATATTACAAGCACACAGTAATGCTGTACCTTAAGATATTTAACTAAAAAATGTATAATCCATAGTGGATAATACCAGCAAATACATTCATGTACATGTTTGCAGAACAACAGTTGCTTGATATTGATCAAGGGTAACTGAATTTACCTCAGCATAAATGTTTGAGAATTGTTATTATGATAACAGTCTGATGCACAGAGAGAAACATTTTACACCAGAAGAAGGTTCCTAATCACAACAAAGCAGACAGTAAAAAAACTTAAGGATGCCCTGGATCCATCTTCTTTATATATTTGAAAAAGTTGTGTTCATTAACAGTGAGAATGTCTTTTGCCCCAAGCATCTTTCTAGCTTTTTAGAACTTTTAACAAGAGAGAATATATTTGTGTATGACAGTAGAATTAGTTTCAAGTAATCCAGTGGTGGGCTAATTAGCTTCATCCTGAATCACATGTGACAGACTGTTCCAACTCCTAAGTTGCAGCAGAGTCTTACACAGAAAGACAGAAAAAGCCTGTGTAGAAGCAGCAGCATATTACAAAGCGACATGCTCTAAGGTTCCTCAAGCTGTTAATCCACAAGCATTTTAGCCCATTTGAAGATATAAGTACTTTACAAGCATTTCATAAGTCTCTCTTCATTCCCAGACATTCAGACTACTAAGTTTTACAGTCCCTCAGCATCTCTTGGAGGGTAGCAGATCTTTAAGAAGAAAGGAATATTATCCACAAACTGGACAGTGTGACATCCAATAGCCACCATATGGCAACATCAGTCACCTCCTCTTGTGGATTTGGGCAAGCTGTAAACCACAACAGGAGGAAAAAAGGAAAAGAAACAAAAGAAAGAAAATGTAATAATTGGCTGGCAGCCTTTACCAAGGAGTGAAACAGTCCAATGCCAGATTCTCAAAGTTGCATCAAGGTCGTACAAACCCGTTTAAATTCTTTAAGACAGTTCCTCACTGGGTATAGTATCTCAAAAAAAAAAAAATGTCTCAACAAGAGTATGTCTGCTTTTCTTATTCTATGATTTACTCTTAATTTACTTCATTCCTGCAGACGCTCAAAGCCCTGTTATGGCCTCCCTTGTTAAGTTTTTGAAGGAAAGGAAGATTTCACTATCTATCCAGCTATCAAGAGAGACTGCTAGGCAATTATGTGTTGCAACCAGTTAGTCTCATTACCAATGTGCAAGCTTCTACAATACTTGACACGTTCTCCAAAAGAAACATTCATTGTCAGATCACCTTCTGGGTCATCATCCTTGGCTCACGGATGGCACCAGCACACTGCAACAAAAGCCAGTCAGCACGTTGCCCAAAATGTGCAGCCAACACTTTTGTCTGAATGAATTTTTCCAGTTCCTTCCTGCAGTCCTGGAAAAAAACCCCAGTCATTGTGCAGGCACAGAGGAAAACCATTAGTGCCTAGCACCTGTGCAAGACCTCAGAGTGCATTGTACTTATTCAAGTTTGCAAATAAGGGCTGCTACTGTGATTCCTGAACAAGAGGAGCTATTAAGATAAGCAAAACTCTTGCTCCCTTTCCTGTCAGCTGAGTAGCATCCTTACACCCTCCATACCTCAGGATCCTTCCTGCCCCCAGCTGGCTCAGCCCTCCGCAGAGACGGGGCAAGCTGCTTGGCAGTCCAGGGTTGGAGTTCAACATTTCCTCCCTTCCTGATCTCATTAGCATGAGATTCAGACAGAGCTGCTCCATTCAGAGCCCTGGCCTCCACTTGGTTCGGGGGTCTCTAATTCCTGTTTCTGGCCGCTGTGCAACCAAAGAGAAAGCAGGGGGTGAAATTATCTGACACTGCTCCTTTCTGAGGGAAACAATGACTGCTGGTAGTCAAAATGCCATCAGCTAACGGAGCTCTTATAAAAAGTACGTGTTGATATTTTGGTAAGGCTACATCCTCAGGAGTTAATATTTCTCCTCCCAGAAATTCGGAGTGCACAGTACACCAGGAGGTAAATTGCATCCATCCCAGACTTCCAGGCGTGGCTGCAATATGTTTCTTCCTAACAAAAATGCAAATAGGTAGAAATTGAGAGAAGTATTGTATGGAGATTACAGTCCTTTAAAATTTAGTTACTTATAATATGTGACTGTGCCTTTTCCACCATGACATAGAAAATAATTCACAATGATGATTTAAAGCATTGCATGTATTTTTAAATACATATATTCATATAGTATATATATGTTTTTAAAGGGATTTACAAGCGTCATCTAGTAACCTCTCCTGAAGATTAGTATGTGATAACATTTCTCTCTAGAGAAAGAAATGAGGAAATAGAAACATTCATGAGGGCGTGGATCCTCTTTCTCCCTAGCTGTAAATGAAGTCAGTATCTGGCTGGAATATCCTTACATTCTTGTTGTATTTCTAAGATAAGAAAATAGGTGATAAAACGTTATGTGACTAATGTTATGTGCTGCTACGTAGCACTGTCTAGTTCCTGGGAGGTAATTGATGGAAAGCCTGGGTTCAGTGCCTGGCAAATCAAGGTGTTATGTGTGAGTTTGCCTCATTCACCTACTTGCACTGTAGATCTGCCTGGAAAGGGATCTTCTCTAAACTTGTGGATGCTACCTGGTATAATCCAAGTAATGAAAGTGTACAGCGTCCTTCTCTATTGCATTGTTCTATATGCTGTTAATTCATGATGTTAATACACTCCATATAGTATGTGCACTGTGCTAAAAGACTAATGTACTACACTGTTTTATAGAAGGGACCTAATTTGGGTTTTTATATAGGTAAATGTCACTTAGTAAGATCAATTTCTTGGCATTCTCATAAGGACAGATATGAAGCATGACAAGTGATTAACATTGCTCAATTACTTGACCTTCTTCCTAAAACCATCAGAGACTGATTTATTTTGCTTTGTTGCCCAACCTTTGTTTCCTAAATCAAATAAGATCACCTTCCTTTACGTCAATATGCACATCAGTCTTTGGCACCTCCTGTGGGTTCCTCTGTTTCTTCAGAGCTGCTCGTCTTTGAAACGTTAGGACTGCCTTTGGAAAAGGGTGATAGCTTCTAATTGAGCCTCTCAGTGGCAAACTGTCCTTGTCTTTGAGAGGGAACTTCCAAAAAGAAAATGCATTTGTTCCTTAAAATCATGTTACCTCTGTTGACCCCAGAAAGCGACTAGTTAGGTCTCTTTTAACATCCCATCTTTGCAGGACAACTGCTTGAAGGATCCCTGAGACAATAAAAGAGTTAAAAGAAAGTTGCCACACCTTAAAATGTGTATCTCTATTGATATATACCTCCTCCTTTTGCAGAGGAACTGAACCACTCCATTGGCATCTGCTGTGGTTGTAAATGCCCGTGCCCCTACCGTAGCCCTTTTTTCCACTCTGCAGCTTCTGCTCACATCAAGGTACGGCTTTTTGCTATTTAAATAGACTCCACAAGGAACAAGGTAGCTTTCAAGTTTTAAGCAGAAAAGCAATCTTCAAAGCAGCCCAGAACCTGCTTCAGGTAGGAATGTGAAGGGATGGAATAAAGAGCGTGGGAGGCATGGTATTGTTTTGGAAACAGAGAAATCCCAGTTTTATTAACATCTCTGAAGAATCCAAATCTTTCTGCATCTGGGGTTTTCCCAGTTCTGATGGGGAAATGCATTTTCCATTTGATAAATACCTCAATACAGGGCCAAACTGAAAAATTCAGGTAAAACAGTATTTCCAGTCCAAAACCCACCTGCTTATGAAGTAGCTGTGCTTCATTTGGGAACTGTGCACTACAGCACTACACAGTTTTAGAATTTGCTTTGTCTTTCCTGCAAAAAGTGTCACACTTTTCTGTGACATGGCTTGCTAGTAAAAACATAGCAAAAATAATTCTTCAATTGATATCAGCTTATGAATCATAATTGATAATTATGAATCATAATCTTCAATTGATATCAGCAACATGAAGTCTGATGCCTGATGAAGGCTTAAGTGATACCTAAGACTCTCTCACAATTGAATCTGACCTAGGAATTTCTGTCCCCTTGTTGCCTCCTTTGCACTGTTGTATAGGGCAGATGCATTTGATTAACTGCACCAAGGCTGGCGGTCCCTGTGTGGGACTTCACTAAGACATTCCTCCTGGTATGGGAACTTGCATGCACCCTCAGATGTTGCCACTGAAGGTGGTGGTTCTCCATTTTGCTACTGCTTCCCGGTATGTGAAGGGACCTCAAGCTAGAGGGACTATCCGTATGTTCATAACGTATTGTGATGTAGCAACCTAAAGCCCATCTTAACTCTCAGGAAAGGCAACGTAAGCCAAATTTCCTAACTTGTCTTATGGCCTGCGGTAGCCCTGCCTGGTCTTTCATGTAAATGAAATAGAAGAATTGAGAGGGAAGAGTAGAGATTTCTAGGAACAAAGCTTTTGAGTTGTTAGAAACGCTTTAGATGTCACCCTCTTACAGCCCATGCCAACAGCACAACCACCATGCACTCACAGTACTGGGTAAAAAATAAAGCAATAATAACAAATACATGCATTTCTAAATGTTCCCATGCACCAAGCCACAAGCTTAAAAAATACATCTGTTTATTTAATTGCAGTTTACCAGGATTGTGGTAATTAGAGATAAAACAGATCTGTTAGATTATCCAGTTTATTTTACTGCAAGAGCAGTAACTTAATAAGACATATTAACATATTAAATTCATCCTGCCCTAGATCTCAGCCAAAATGCTGAAGAGATAAGATATGTTAGTGCAGTTTGCCTTCATAATAAAATGGTTGATATCTGCTTTATTTTGGCTTGCAGTGCTACTGTGAGTCATGTTAAGAAAAGACTTTTTTTTGTCCTTATTTTACCTGTAATCTGAACCTCACTGCATTGTTCAGAACACCTCCTGACCATACTGCTCTGGATGTAATTAACCACGGTGCAGGGTTTTGGATTCATGATGCAAATAATCTCGCAGAAAGTTACTCTGGATCAAACTGCTATTTCCCAGAGCACTTGCAATAGTATTTCATTCTGAGCTACAGGTTGCAGCTGGTCTGTCTCTCACTGTGTGCTGCTAAGTGCTTAGACTGGCACTTTATTATCAGAATAGAACAAATCTAGGCTAATGTGTGTAGTATAAAGAGTCCCAGGGAGCCAGGGCTCCTCATTCTCCAACCATTCTTCCCAGTTTTTCTGCTGTTGCACTCCGGATAATTGCAGTTTAATTGGGTGACATGAAATGAAAACTGTGTCCACATTATCCAGGATTATCTCTTTTTCCTGAAGCCTGCCACCAATTGAAAGGAGCCCATTTATCAGTCCAAAGAGCTGTGCTCAGTTGCTTTTACGAGCTGGGAAGAGTGTGAGAACAGGCTGGAAATGGGAGAAAAGGACTTGACAGCTAAGAAAAATTATTTCAGTTGTTTATCAGGAGGAAAGTTTATCTGATTCTTTACAAAATGATATGGAGACTCAGAGTGTCAAGCCATGAGTAATGAACATTGACCAAGTTTGCTTCCTCAACTTGATGTGCTCAAACACTGCCTCCCTTTTGTGTGGGCACAGATCAACTTTAAAAGCTTCTTTCAGGCAGCATGAATGCACTTCATTTTACCAAAAAGAACTTTGTATTGATAGCTAGGAAAAAGGAAGGTTGTTTAAAAAGGAAGGGTAGACAATCAGGACAAAATGAAGAGCTTTCAGTTTCCATTATAAGCATGTCGCTCTATTCTTCTCAGCTGTTTATACATTCCCAGCACAATAATGCCTCTTTGCAGTAATATGTTTCCCCTTTTATACTATTCATATTGAAAAAAAGCCCTCACATCATGACCACAGTAATAAATACTATAGAAATGTGGGTATAATGTCAATTTGCATTCTGTGAGAAGATCAAGGTAAACCTAAAGGCCAAAAGAATATTCCACTAATGCTCATTCATCATTCTACAGTTCCAGGTAACAGAAGGACCTTGTCACTACACCGCACACCCTTTCAATTGCTAGTGCATCTGTGTGAATATTTTAGCCTAATGCACTGATTGTTAAATAGAAAGAGCAGTCTTTGAAATTGTCTACTGCACTCAAATCCCTAGCTACACAAGGTCTGGGCAGAAGTGGTTTCTATTCAGAAGGAAATACAAGGCTTTAGTTCAGTAAGCACACTGTGTGTGAAAGCAGCTGAGGATATTAGGAGTTATTAAATTAAAGTTTGCAAAGAAAAAACCTCATGAGCTATAAATGGCTACTGTAAATATACTGTAAATACCTCGCATAAATGAATGAAACCACAGTAGCTGTTCAGGCACTTCTGATTATAAATCCAGCTGAAAGAAGTGATTTGAATATGTACATACTAATAAATTTCCATTTTCCATCACTTATGCCTCCTTAAATCAGTGGTCATCTGCATTAATTAACACTTCCTACACACCTCTAAATAGAGGCACTCTCACAAGCACACACTCACAGAGGCAGAACGCAGCTTACAGTCTGTTCCCCTTGCTTGCACACTGGCCTGGGTCCTCCTCTATATATCCGAAACATAAATGTTGGAGCTGATCCTGAGCCCATGGACAACAAATGGAAAGACTTCACTCATATGAGTGGCCCTGAGATCAGCCCATTCCATGTGTCCGTGTGCTCTGCGTTCTCCAAAAAATACAAAGACTATCCAGTGCTTGCACTTCCACTGCTTTTCACACTTAATTAATTTAAATGTCATGCTTTGGGTCTTAAGCCAACCTGTAACTATTAAAGGAGAGAATGGGACTTAATGCAAGAAACTTTATTCTGTATTTGCTTTCTGGGGACTGATAACCCCAGTGCACATGGGAACATGTCTTTGGGGTTTTGAGTGACTGCTGTTGTCAGAGATGTGCTGGTGCACAGACTGAAGCTCGGAGCAGATCCTATGTTGACAATTCCAGTTTGGCTGTTACTATGCTAAGTGACAGTTTTATCAGTTTTCAGAAAGAGAAATATGAATACATTAGGATGCCATGGTACAGGGTTTGTAAAACTCAAAAAATGTGGTGAGATGTCATCTAACCTTAATGTAGACAGTTGTACCATGAAACTCATGCCTGAATGGTGCATATTCATTTCATGGAAGTCAAACTACTCCGTATTCAGTCATAGTTCAGTTAAATTCCTCTCTCCCTCTTCCTCTGTCCTAAGCCATTATAATTTTGATTTAAATGAAACCTATAGGAAGTATAATCTACCTTTATAGAAGTTAGCTATGGAGACAAACCACAAAGGAGCTGGAATTTCATATGATATATGGAGGTGCTCAGATATTTACTAATAAAGTGTCACAGGGCAAACAATTAGGAACATAAAGCACATACCCTGGAAGAATATATTTTTAATGTTCATGGATTGCAGTTTGATAACTTATGTGAGGTAGAATCTACTTGTATATTGTCTTATGCAAATTTACTGGAAAACACAAACACGCTAAGCATTAAAAAATAAAAAGAAATGCACTGAGAGGCCAAATACTTCATTTCTCATTATAGCATATAGCCAAGTACAGGGAGATAAAACCATTCTTTATCCGTTGAAAATGAACACCTCCCAAATGGGGAAGAGTGGAGAATGTTTAAAGGCTGGGCAATATACGTCTCCCGGGCAGCATTCTCTTTTTGTTAACAGCATATTCTAAGAGTTACTCCCTCCTCCTGGTCTGCGTCTGACCACTGTTTCCACTGTTTGGGTTTTTTTTTTTTTAGAAAAAGATCTTTGGGAATTGTCACTCAAAACTATATTATAATTTATATTCTCTTTATGGATCTGTATTTTCTGCACCTGGGAATCACAGGGGTCAGAGTAGTAGTCCTACAGATCAGAACTCACAGCAATCATTTTCTGAGCCATATGGAATTAAAAAGAGACAACTGAAGCCAACAGGAGAAACAAAGTACAATATTACCATTAGCAGGTTTTTCCTTACAGGCTGTGGAGGGTTAGGTACTGCTCAGAATTGTAACTTTTGGCTCTTTCCCTCACCTTTGTATCTATCAGCACATGCCTGGTGGTGAAAATGCCGTCAGAAGTGGGTCATTAATTTTTACAGCTGACAAGTGTGTAGGGAGGCTCAGCTGGCTCCCCTTTGCAAAGCCTTTGGGGACATGTAAGTGGAAAATGATACAGCAACAAGAGAGAACACCAGGAGATCCAACAACATGCCCCAGGAACCTACATGTTGCTTTAATATAAACAGTACATGAAGCCCAAAGAATCCCTCGTGTGATGATGCAGGCAAGATGTTTGCACTACTGTGATGGATTTTTTTGGTGTGGCTTTTTTCCTGATCAAGGTGTGCAGCCTGTTATATGATCAGTGATGGGAATTATACTTCGGGTTTTATATATGTTTCACTAAGAGCCAAATCAGTTATGCACCATTGTATTTCTCTAATGTGTTTTCGGTACAAATAAGTTATGTCAGGAAAATTTTACAGTTATAAAAGGGAGCGTGAAAAGTCCATATATGCCCAAACTAAAGGTGACCTGCAGCTATTTGTGAGTATACTCTAACACATTCCCTTATGCTCATTATTCAGCAAGGAAATTCTNAGAGATCAATGAGGTCTCCTCTCAGCCTCCTCTTCTCCAGGATAAACAACCCCTGCTCTCTCAGTCGTTCCTCATAAGGCCTGTTCTCCAGCCCCTTCACCAGCTTCGTTGCTCTTCCCTGGACTCTCTCCAGAGCCTCAACATCCCTCTTGTGGTGAGGGGCCCAGAACTGAACACAGGATTCAAGGAGCGGTCTCACCAGTGCTGAATACAGAGGGAGAATAACCTCCCTGGACCTGCTGGTCACGCCATTTATGATATAAGCACACACCAATATTAATAAACTAGGTTGCCCCATTCACTCCACTCCTCTTTGGTGAGATATCATCTGAGATGAAGGGAAGACAGTTCTGGTATTATAGAGGACAAGGCAGCAAGATATTTATAGTGAGACACCTATTTTATCTTTGTGAATAGCAGCATTACAGGTTTTGCTAGCCCAAACTATGTCTTTTAGTCAGAATTTCTCTAGGTTTCTGCTTTACTAAGGATAGTGATCTTTAAGAACATTAAAAACTTACCTGTATGTTTATGCATCTTGACAAAATCTAGATACTTTTCCAAATGTATTTGTGCAAAGTTCTTTAATGCCCTGATTTCACTCAGAGAGCTCAGGAGAACGTAATATTATCCAGGACGACTCCACCAACTGTAGAATAAGCCATGGTATTTCCTATCTGTGCCACTGTACAGTACTTTGGCTACACCTCATTTTGAACGTACAGTTTTAGGTTCACAGATCAAGAAAATTCAATCCACACAGCCAAACAATCATCAGTAGGAAAAGTGAATCTGTTCTTGTACAAAGATCTAGAAGAGACCGGTGTAATTATCTGCTTATAATAATACACGATTGATCTCCACTGTTGATGTTTACCCCTCTGACATATTTACAGAGTGGAGTTGCTTCACCTAAAGAGAATGTTGGCAAAAGAACAAATAGATATGAGCTTGTCATGGGTAAACTTCGCCTGGGAAAGAGGATTCTCTGCTGTCAGAAAGCAGAGGGTTTAGACCAACCGTTTATTTGTAAAAAGGTGGACAAAATGCAAACAGCACTTGAGATGGAGCTCTGCGAGCTTATTAAATACGTTTTGTGGCCTGTCTGCTTGCAATATCAGATGACTGAACCGAATGACAGGTCTTTGCCTGTCCTATATTTCTGGTTTTTTATCATCTTCCTTGTTCCTGTTTTATGTCTTTTACTTCCTTTACTTCTCACTCTTGTTTGTAAGAAGATAGCCAATTTAGAGGAGAAATAAATAAATGCAGATGGACGATACATGGTGTTGGCAGTGCTCAGGGATCTGAGTAAGCAGCCAGCAATGTTCTGCAATAAGCCGTGACATTGTAAATATCTAGACAGTGTATTTGTTCAGTGGAAGGCACTTTGTGTGCTCTCTCTTTCTGTCACTTGTAACTGCACACAGGGCACGTCTATGACATGAGAGGGCAAGAAGATGTGTCCCTATCTAGCTTCAGTCAGCTGTTTTCATCATAGGCAGTGAAAGCTCAAAACAACAGAAGCATCACCTGAACCAGCTCACCGGGAGAGATAAAACAATCAAATTGCCATTTAACATTTGTACTCAAGACATATATCAAACAGGGATTGGACTGAAATTAACAATCCTCTAACAAATAGCCCCACAGAACACAAATCTTACAGTATCTCATTTATGCGTACATGCCAGAGTTGTCACACTTGCTTCAAACCGTGAAATTCATAAATCAGGATTTGAAAAGGCATACATAATAGCTGGTTTCAGATAACAATATTATGAGTTAGAGATGAAAGGGAACAGGTTGGCCAAACATCAACCCAATCCCAAATTGGTCTCTGTTTTTCTCAAAAATAAAAAAATGAGTTTATTTATACTTTTTCATCCAATTTCACATTTTTAAAGAAGATTTGAAGGCAATCATCTCTTCATTTTTACACGGAGAAGGTAGTCCTTCTCACTCCCTTAATCTCAACTAACTACAGCTATCTAAAGTGAAATTCAGCTCCAGATCATGAGCATTCAAATTTTTAAATCTACAGTGCTGATGTCTAATGTAAGTTGGGTGTTTCAGATCTCTGTTGAGGTCAAAGTAGATCATGACTGATGTGTCATTGCAGAGACATAAACATCTAGAGTCCTTTAAGTCTGCTATAAGATATCTGAAATATCTTTATAATGCTGACAGACATGACTAGGATTACTGGATATGGGGAGAGGCAGCTGGAAGGAAGCCACTTCAGTTGCCTAAATTTAGTCAGTACAGTCAGTGGTGTCTACAAAACTCCTTGTTGTATTCCAAAGATATGATGAGAGATGCCTTCCATTTCCATGGATTCAACCACCACTAAGAACACAAACACCTTGTCTCATTTCAGTCTCCTATGCCTTCCCATTCCACTGAAATATTACCCTATATTGCACAGGATTTCACAGTTAACATGACCAACTCCCACTTGTAATTTTTTCCCACTACACCTCTTGCTCTGTTTTTGTTGAAAATGGCCTCCTCTCTCTTTATTCAGACAGAGCCATGGAGACGTCCTTCATTTTCCCTGTCTGCCTCCTGCCATACCTGCACTATCTCCATTTTCAATTGTTTCTCTTTCCTTCCAATAGCCAGGCATTTATACACCATCTTAAAATCCTTCCTAATTTTTGTGTTAGTCTGACACCTACATGAGACCCTCCAATAATATCTGAGCACTGCCACTGTTAAAGCCCTCTCCTTGGACAGATCATTTCATGCCCTACGCCAAATCTTTTCCTCTGACCTCAGCTTCTAAGAAAACTGAGTGGAAACTTTTCATGCCGACCTTCCTGTATCTTAGGCTGTTTTCCCCCTGCCGTATTCCTCTTTGCAGAATCAAAGAATAGTAGGGGT
>WAAB01015323.1:12139-25634 GCA_013389865.1 Piaya cayana | reverse complement strand
TGCTGTGCTGCATCCAGTACCCTCACAGCAAAACACCTGGAGAGATCCTGGCCTCCAGCTCTGCAGCACCCAGCTGTAGGATCGAGGATGCAAGCCACGCAGAACCGATTCGTGAAAGGACACCTGGCTACCCCACGTCCATCCCAAGGGCTGTTTTGGTTCCCACTGGGATGTTCCTGTAGCTGAGAGAACAAGCAGGCTGCCTCGAACCGCTCGCTCTCTCCCGCTCGCCGTTTCAGCATAACAAATACCCCACATGACAGTGCAATCTTTTGGGAGTCTGGAGGCTCGCCAGCAGCTCCGGCGTTCTCCAAGAGAGGACCACAAGGACATGTTGTATAAACAGAGCGGGTCAAATCCACCTTACAATCTGTACGGCTCCAAATCCAATTTCTTCTTCTATAACTTTATTTCTTCTACATCGCACTGGGTCACCATGCAGGCAAGGAAGGAGCAAGGTGCTCCAGAAGGCATCTCAGCCTACGCCGAATAAGAGCGTTGCTAGTGGTTGGATTTAAACCTGGCTTAACTTGACTAATATTAGTTTGGTCTCCTCAGGGGTCAAATCACCTAAACAAGAAAAATTTGTACTTGTATCCACCAGGGCCATGTGTGCAGACACGGAATTAAGGCACGATCTAAATTCTCCTACACTGTATAATAAATTATAACAGCAGCTGCCTTCTGATCTAAGACCGGCCCAGGTTGCCCAGAGCAGTGGTGGCTGCTCCATCCCTGGAGAGGTTCAAGGCCAGGTTGGATGGGGCTTGGAGCCCCTGATCCAGTGGGAGGTGTCCCTGCCCATGGCAGGAGGGTGGAACTGTTTGGGTTTTAAGGTCCTTTCCATCCCAAACCATTCTATGGTTGTATTCTACAAACACACGTCTGCTGCCCGACTAATCCTGCTAGCAAAGAACTGCACAAGCATCGAGACAGTTCAATTCCCCCATGACAGCTCCCACCTCGAATCTAGCAGCTTCCCAATAACAGAGGTCTTAGGATACGGATTCATTTTGAGAAACCGTGGTGGAAGAACTCAGAAATAACTTCGGCTATTTAGAAGCTACCAGCGGCATCTGCAGCGTTTGCAAAGCAGGCAAGAATAGCTCTCATAACTTCGACTGACATTTGATCTTAAGATCAGGGAGATCCAGAGACTGAGCCTCACGGACAGCACGGAATTGAGGGACAGGGTTTAGTGTTTGATAGGAATGGTTGGACTCGATGATCCGGTGGGTCCCTTCCAACCTGGTGATTCTATGATTCTATGAATAAATGTGGGGCTGTAGTGCCAGGCCATTAACAGCAGCTTGAAACTGAAGCCACAAAACAGAGAGCATGAAGATCACTCCCGGACAGAACACGTGCCCTGATCCGGAGTAAAAAATGACCCAGAATCACCACTCGATTTCGAGTCTGTAAGTTCAGGGGGGCGGACGCTGAGGGTTGCCGCACGTGGAGGACGTGCAGAACAGGTTGTGGTTCAGGTGCAAAGAAAGGTGTTGCACAATCGCAGCCTGGAAGCAACTGAACAGAGGAACTGGAGGTCAACTGGAAAGGAAGAACTATAAAAGAAAGGACTTTGAAATGAAGAGGCACTGGAGTAATGGACACTGCTAGCTGAGGCTGAAGAGGAGACTGAAGAGCTAAGAGCCAGAGTATCAGTGGAGGAATCAAAGGCCAGAGATCAAAGCCGAGCTCCCCACCAAGCTCCCCAGTATGCCAGACCGCGGCAGCTCCTTGAAGCACAAGAGTTCAGCCCACAGGCAGGAGCTACCAGGACACAGCAGAGTCCCTTGAGCACCTCCTGGTCCCCATGAGGGAGCTCTCAGCACCCTCCTGCTGACACTGGGCCCAACGGGCCCGGCTGCAGCTTCCCCTGGGGCTGAGATGGACCTGAGCCCGAATGCGACCTTGCAGGGCGCTCTGAGCTACCCCGAACCGCAGCTCCCACCCCGGGGCCTCCCCAGAACCTGAGCTCCCACCCCGGGGCCTCCCCAGAACCGGAGCTCCCACCCCGGGGCCTCCCCAGAACCGGAACTCCTTCCCCCGAACCCCGGGGCCTCCCCAGAAGTGGAGTCCCCTCCCCGGGGCCTCTCACCGTAGGGCTGCCCGCCCAGCTCGTACTGCTGCATGCGGTACACGGTGAACTCGTGCGCGGCCTCGGCGGCGGGCGGCGGCCCCAGGAGGAGGAGCACGGCGGGGACGAAGAGCAGGAAGCTGAGCGGCAGGCATGAGGCCTTCAGGACCGACTCCAGCACCTCGCCCGCCTCCTCCAGCATCGCCGCGGCCCCGGCCCCGCCGCTGCGGCCCGCTCCGCCGGCACGCGCCGCCGCAAGGCACGCCGGGACAGGCAGGCCGGGCGCCTGCCGCAAGGCACGCCGGGAGATGTAGTCCTGGCACGGCCGCCAGGGTCGCTGAGGGCTATGGTTCGGGCGCCTGTCGCAAAGCACGCCGGGAAATGTAGTCCGGGCACCGCCGCAAGGGTCGCTGCGATTATAGACCGGCGCCGCCGCAAGGCACGCCGGGAAATGTAGTCATAGAATCATAGAACAGCTTGGATTGAAAGGGGCCTCGAAGCCCATCCAGTTTCAACCCCCCTTCCATAGGCAGGGACACCTCCCACTAGATCAGGCTGCCCAAGGCCCCATCCAACCTGGCCTTGAACCCCTCCAGGGATGGGGCAGCCACAGCTTCCCTGGGCAACCTGTTCTTCAGCACTTCCATGGTGAAGAAATTCTTCCATCTGTCCAGTCTAAATCTGCCCCTCCCCAGTTTATCCCCATTACCGCTCATCCTGTCACTCTAAGCCTTTGTGAACAGCCCCTCCCCAGCTTTCCTGTAGCCCCTTCAAGTGCTATAAGGTCACTTTAAAGCCTCCTCAGAGCCTTCTCCAGGCTGAACAACCCCAACTCTCTCAGCCTCTCTTCATACGGGAGGTTCTCCAGCCCTCGGATCATCCTTGTAGCCTCCTCTGGACCCATTCCAACAGCTCCATCTCCTTCTTAGTTTGAAGATTCCAGAACCAGACCAAATACTCCAGCTGAGGTCTCACAGAGTGGAGCAGAGGGGCAGAATCCCCTCCCTGGCCCTTTCGATGCAGCCCAGAACACGGTTGGTTTCTAGGTTGCGAACACACACATTAAGCAGCATCCCAAGTCCTTCTCAATAGGCCTGGTATCGCCGCAAAGGGCGCCGGGAGATGTAGTCCTGCCCCCACCGCAAGGCACGCTGGGAACTGCAAATCCTGGCACCACCGCATAGGGCGCTTGGGAGCTGCGGTCCGGGCGCCGCCGCAAAGGACGGCGGGAGCCGTAGTCCGCGCTCTGCCGCGGGGCACGCTGGGAGCTGTAGTCTCCGCGGTGGGGGCGGCGGCTCCGGTGGCCTCCGGGACCGGCGGCTCGGGGGAGGGCGAGCAGCGAGCTTGTGTGCAGGCCCGGTGGCGCACGGAGCATGCCCTGCACCTATCAGGCCAGCCGAGGGCTGTCGCCTTCAGGAAGATAAAACCACAGCGAAGCAGCCTGGGGCTTGGTTGTCATTTCAATTTATTGCAGAACAATATTTCATTTATTGCAGGGCCGGGAGCTCAGCGCCTCCTGCCGAGGGGCTGCACGGCGTCAGGAGCTTCTCCTCTCCTGGGCATGGGGGGCTTTGGCTCCTTGGGTGGCTTTGGCTCCATGCACGGCGAGAGGAGGCACGCGGGTGCTGCTCCAATTCCTCGCTTGCATAGGGACTGACCCCAAATCAAGGGTTAATTGCACTTGCAAACCCCTTAGCTCTTGACTCGCTGGCCAGACATCAGGCCTGCGTTGTTTTCCAGCAGCTGTGCCTGTGGTTGGCAGGGCCAGAAGGCTGCAAGCTGCAGAAGACTCCAGGATGGTTTGCAGCCCGGCACAGAATCACGGAATCACCGGGTTGGAAGAGACCCATCGGATCATCGAGTCCAACCATTCCCATCAAACAATAAACCATGTCCCTCAGGACCTCGTCTACAGCCTGGTCCCCTCGGGGCAGGGGCAGCACCTGTGCACACACTGCGGGAGCCACTTCAAACTCGGACACAGGCGCTGTCTGAGCAGAGCATCAATCGCAAAAATGTACCTGTGTCATAGAACCAGGGAATGATTTGGGTTGGAAGGAACCTCAAAGCCCATCCAGTTCCACCTCCTATCACAAGCAGGGACACCTCCCACGGGATCAGGGGCTCCAAGCCCCATCCAGCCTGGCCTTGAACCCCTCCAGGGATGGGGCAGCCACCACTGCTCTGGGCAACCTGGGCCAGGGCCTCCTCACCCTCACAGCAANCCCTGTGCTCAGGACTCCAGAACTGGACCCAGGGCTCCAGGTGGGTCTCAAAGAGCGGAGCAGAGGGCAGAATTCCCTCCCTCACCCTGCTGGCTCCACTGCTCTGGATGCAGCCCAGGACACAGTTGGTGCCTGGGCTGCAAGTCCACGTTTCTGGCTCTTGTTGAGCTTCTCATCCACCAACCCCCCCAAGTTCTTCTCTTCAGGGCTGCTCTCAGTCCATTATTCTTCACTCCACACAGCCTGTCGCTGTGCTGCACCCCTACGTAAGCAACATCCCAGTCTGAAGGCACTGGGAAGCCTGCCCACTGTTCATAACCGTGGTGGGGCTGCACCCCCACGAGCTGCACATATACTCCAGTTCTGCCAGGCTAAGCCCAGCAGCATGAGGTCCCGATGAGCTGTCTGGCATCTCCTAATCTCCCCGTGACCTCTCAGTAACTGGGGAGATTGCTCATCATACTGGAGTTGCTGGAGAGAGGTGCCCTGGGCCGGGCGTTCAGCACTACGGAGCCCCTGAAGCTCTCTCGGTAGCGCAGGGAGCTCTCCGTGGAGGAGCCGGAGTTGATGTCTGTGATGACCAAGCAGCTCCCAGGCTTGCAGAGCCCAATCCTGACACAACAGCAGCACAGGAGGCTTCCCACCGCCCGGCGAACCTCCACGCTCCGGAGGGAGTAGATAACGGGGTTGACTCCCGAGTTAAGCATGGCCAGGGCCAAGGTCCAGTCCATGCTGTGGAGATGGGTGCACGTCCGGGTCTCACAGAAGAAGTCAAAGAGCAAGAGGACAAAGAGGGGGCTCCAGCAGATGATGAAGGCGCCCAGGATCATCAGCACAGTCTTGAGCAGGCGCAGGGACCGCTTGCGGCTGTGGCGAGAACTGGTTTGCTTAGAACTGGCCTGGACCAGCTGGAAGATGGAGATGTAGAGGCCGATGATCCCCAGGAGGATGATGCTGAACATCACGACAGAGAAGAGGATGTAGTTCTTGGAGTAGAGGGGCAGGAGGACGGAGCAGGCGTTGAAGTCGCACAGGCAGTTCCAGCCCAGCAGCGGCAGCAGCCCGATGACGAGGGCCAGCAGCCAGCAGGAGACGATGAGGCCGCGTAGGCGCAGGGTCTTGCTGGCTTCGTTCTCAGCTATGGGCCTTACCATGGCGCTGTAGCGCTCGACGGCCGTGACCAGCAGGCTGAAGGTGGAGGCCGCCAGCGCGATGAAGAGGATGCCTTCCCGCAGGAACCAGAGCGGAGGGGAAAGCTGGAAGGTCTTCTTGCCCGAGAGGCAGAGATTGGAGAGGTAGGCGACTCCTGCCAGCAGGTCGCTCACGGTGATGCTGGCGATGCAGGAGTAGACCCAGCGGCGGGCTCGCAGGCACCGCAGGATGGCCAGCAGCACCAGCAGGTTCTCCAGGATGATGATGCAGCTGACGACGGCGAAGGCTGTGCGGACGAGACCCATGCCCTCGTCCCCAGAGTGCCGGTTGGCGAGCTTCCCCGAGAAGTTGTAGTGCTGCAGGATGATGTTGACATTCCTCATGGCAGCCAGCTGCAGGCAGGAGCCTTTCCTGCTGAGCAGGTCGAGTCGGAGCTCAGGATACTCAGCAGCGCCTGGTGGGAAGGAACCGTTGAGCAACCAGCTCGGCTCTGGGCCATCCATCTTCTGAGGGATGCAGGACGGAGCAAGGGTCGAGGTGGGGTTCGAGCAGAGCAGATCCTCCGTTCCAGGGCTGGAGGCGGCGGTGAGAGGGTCACACCACGACCAGCTCCGAGCCCGGCGTGGAGAGGAGCGTCAGAGCCGTGCCTGGCAGCCCCGCGGCACTGAAAGAGCAAGGGGAGAAGAGGGTGAGGTGTTTTGTAAGTCCACCCAGGAGCATGGGCTTCCTGTTGTTTAATAAAGTTTCCTGTTGTGAGCGAGGGTATCGACAGCGTTTCTGACGGCTCCCATCGTTTCTCGGTAAGGGTTTGATAATTCTCAGCTTTGCTGTGGTTGCGAAGGTGGGACACGAATGAAGCAACGGTGCCGGGCCCCTCTTTGAGGCTGTGGTTGAGCAGGGTAACACCTCCAACCCTCATGGGTAGGGTCTGTTGGGCTGCACAGAGCCAGCTGAGCGCCCAGCCACCCCGAAACACTTAAGTGTTTTGCCTTTTGTGGCATTAAATTCACCCCCGAGCCTGTCAGCGAGCAACTGCCTCTTCAGCAGCTGCCCTGTGCACCACCCATGCTCAGACCTTCCCTTCTCCAGGAGGAAGCTCTGTGCTTTCGCCCCTCTGGGCTCCTCCTCCCGCATCCATCCAAGTCTTGCTCTGTCAGTGCAGTGAGTCCAGCCACCTTGTGTGTGAAATTAGGGCTCAGTTGCACTCAGTTTAGAAGAAACCAGCTGGTCAAAGCTCCACACGTGCCCCTGACACAGCCCCTTCCACCTCCACCACTGTCCAGGTGACAGGGAAACTGAGGCACGAAGCTGCTCTGTCTTTCCTGGCATTGCAGGACACGCGAGGAGCTGCGCTGAGACCAGAACCTGGGAGTCCCGACACAGAATCATCGAATGCTTTGGGTTGGAAGGGACTTTTGCATCGAGTCCAGGATGCAGTGACATCTTTAACTCATTCAGATTGCTCAGGAATGATGGGAATGGTTGGACTCGATGATCCGGTGGGTCTCTTCCAACCTTGTGATTCTATGATTCTGTGATTCTGTGATTCAGAGCCCCATCCAGCCTGAGCTTGAATATTTCCAGAGATGGGGCCTCCGCTGCCTCCCTGCACAACCTGGGTCCCTAGGGGTGAAGAATTTCTTCCTTCTACCCTGTCTAAATCTCTGCTCCCTTGGTTTAAAACCATCTCCTTGAAGGGAACCATTTCTCCTTGAATGGAACCAGTTCTCCTTGCCAGGAACCAGTCCTCCTTGCCATGATAGTGATGTTCATGTCTCTCATTGACCTAGTCCTTGCATCAGCCAAGCTTGACTGCAGAAAGAGCCTCGCACCGAGCTATTCCCAACCGCGGCTGGTGGGTTTGTCTCAGGACTCACCTTCTCACGACCGGCCGGAGGCTCTTGCTGCNCTCAGGATCCCAGCAGAAGCTGCGCTCTTGCTTTCTGCTTTCCCCTGGGTTCTCACTCCAGGCCGGCACAAAGCCATGAAGAGGTCTCCAGGTTGAGAGCAAAGAGCGGTGATTCCTTCCATCAGCGACTTTGTCTTGGGAGTCCGTCCACTGCTGGATGAGTGGAGGCGTTCACAGCGTAGACAAGGGGAAAACGCAAAGGAGAGTCCAGCAGGAGTGGTTGTGGCACGTTGAGGGCTCCATCCTCCCCGTTCACCCTTTCTGTTGGTGTTTCGGGCTGTTCTAGCAGCAGCAGCGTGGAGAGAAACTCACGCTGATAAAGATTGAAGGAGCGGAAACCAGCAGAAAGGCTGGGCCGTGAGTGCAGCTCAATCCAGAGGAGCTCAAGGTTGCACATTCAGCTCCCGAAGGGGCAGGGCTGGGGCTCTTGGCTCAGCACTGGAGTCACAAGGGTCGATGTGGTTCTTGCACATCAGCTCGGCTTTATTCTCTCTTCAGGCTGAGCCTGCAAGCTAACGTGTCACCTTGAATCCTGGGGTCAGTTTTGGGCCCCTCCCTCCAAGAAGGACATTGAGGGGCCGGAGCGCATCCAGAGAAGGGAATGGAGCTGAGGAAGGGGCTGGAGAACAGGGAGTTTCGGAGCAGCTGAGGGACCTGGGGGTGTTTAGCCTGGAGAAGAAGAGGCTGAAGGGAGAACTCATCGATCTCTGCAGCTCCAGGAAAGGAGGTTGGAGCCAGGCAGATGTTGGTCTTGCAAGTAACATGTGATAAGATGAGATGAAATGGCCTCAGGTTGCATCAGGAGAGGTTTAGATTGGATATAGGGAAAAATGACAGAATGGTGAAGCCCTGGGCAGCTTCACTGGTGGCTTCTCCATCCCTGAGGGGGTAAAAAACCCGTGTAGACATGGCGCTTTGGGACACATTTTAGTAGGGACGGTGGTGTTGGGCTGATGGATGGACTGGATGAGCTTAGAGGTCTTCTCCAACCTTAATGATCCTCTGGTTCTATGGTGGGTCATCCTTAAAAGTCGAGAGGATGAAGAAACTTGCCTTGTTGGGGGCCCTAAGTACCTTCTCAAACGACTGGCGGCATGTGAGCAGTCTCAGGGATGAGTTACCTGACAGCAATGAGCAATTTGTTGGGAAGATCTGTGGAAAACCAGGGCAGGTGGGAGGCGAATCGTAGAATCATGGAATCGCCAGGTTGGAAAAGACCCATCAGATCATCGAGTCCAACCACCCTTTCGATGGCAGCAGGGCTTGAGGCAGAGGAGCAGCCGGGAGAGCTCACACACGGGACCAGCAAAGAATCATAGGGTCTTCCTAATGACTCTTCCATCAGGTGCTGCCTAAATGAGTTGTTTCAGTGAGATGAACCCTTGTTCCTTTGCTCTGTCCGAGCACCTGGCGTGTGGGACCTTCCCATAATGGAGGGGACTGGATGCCTGTGAGGGAAACTGGGTCTGGGAGGCTGCCCAACCTGTGTCCCAGCACCTTCTCGCTCCTGTCCCACCACAACCTGCAGAGCTCCCTGCCCCACGGCACGTCAGGGAACAGCCCCATAGCCAAGTGAGATCTGGTGGGGGCTTGAATCATAGTTTGGGTTGGAAGGGATCTCAAAGCCCGTCCAGTTCCACCCCTGCCATGGGCAGGGACACCTCCCGCTGGATCAGGGGCTCCAAGCCCCATCCAACCTGGCCTTGAACCCCTCCAGGGATGGGGCAGCCACCACTGCTCTGGGCAACCTTGGCCAGGGCCTCATCACCCTCATTGTGAAGAATTTCTTCCTAATGTCTAATCTAAACCTCTCCCCTTCCAATTTAAAGCCTTTCCTCTCATCCTCTCCCTGCTCTCCCTGATCATGAGCCCCTCCCCAGCTTTCCTGGAGCCCCTTTCAGGACTGGAAGCTGCTCTAAGGTCTCCCTGGAGCCTTCTCTAGGCTGAACAACCCCAACTCTCTCAACCTGTCCTCGTACGGAAGGTTCTCCAGCCCTCGGATCATCTCCGTGGCCTCCTCTAGACCCATTCCAACAGCTCCATCTCCTTCTTATATTGGGGACTTTGGTCCTCTCCACGCAATCAGCTCCATGGCTGGGGACAAACCAGGCTCCCCCTCCTCCGTACGAGGCAGAGTTCCTGTTGTTCTGCGGCGGCTCCGCGTTGCTATCTTCGCAGACCCAGGCTGAGCTTTATCTTGGTACTTCTCCTTTGCTGTTGTTTCAATTCTGATGGGCTTTCTTCGAAACAAACCCGGGCAGGGGAGGAACAGCCCGTCTTGCCATGTTGCTCATCTCTTCCCGTCAGATCAAGACCACAATCTGCTTAAAGCTGCCTGATAGCTGCCGAGCGCTGGGCTTGGTAGGACCAAGGGAGGTAGAGGGGGGCAGCTGCAGCCCCCCGGCTCCTCTGCTAGAGCTGCGGCCACCACGGGGCTTCACGGCTGCTGAGAGGAGGCTCCCAAGAAGCAGAAACCCTGCTCTTACTGAGGTCAACGGGAAAACAGAAGCACCTGAGCTGAAAGGGAAGATTTTGCCTGCAGACAGGGATGTCTAGAGTGGACTAGGAAATTTGGAGCAACCTGGAGCCCAACTCCCTGGCTTTGTGGCCAGCAGCACGCCTGGAAACTCCAGCCCTGAGCCCCCTGCTCCCAGGAGGGCCTCCAGCGCCAGGTTGTGCCGCGAGCAGCTTCAGGGGAAAGGCAGCAAGGTACAACTGCAAGATTAAACAGCGATGATTTCTGTTGAGGTTTTCCTGCTGTGCTGCTGCGCAGTCCTGATTAAAACTTGTCTTTTCAGACATTCTGATATTAAAAAAAAAAAAAAAATCTCTCTGAGGAGACCTCTGCCCAGTGGGTCTCGCCTGGCAGCCCCCAGGCTGGCTCGAAGACAGCCAGCAACCCAATCTCTGTCCCACAAGGCTCCCTCCCCAGCCACCCATCCTGTCCCCGCTGCGTGGCCCCAGCCGACATCAGCCAAGACATCCATTCACCCGCCTGCGAGTGTTTTTTTTCTGCTCCAGGAAGGGTGGAGTTGTGCTGATTTGAAAATAACTGATGGCTCCTGGCGGTTGGTTGCGTTTCCTAACCTGGGTTTCTTCTACTGTGCAGCAGCAGGTGGTTTTCTTTCCAGGGAGACATCCCAATCCTCAACCTGGCAGGATGCTTCTGGCTCCTAGAGGAGCTCCAAGAGCCACCAAAGCCCCTCTGACTTGGGTTGACTCCAAACCCTGGAGATGTGGCTCAAAGAATGGGCATTAATTCATTGAAATGGGGTGGTGGTGTCGGTGGGTCTCTGTAGGAAGAGTTTCTGCACGGCATCCCTGCGTTTCATAGAATCATAGAATCACCAGGTTGGAAGAGACCCACTGGATCATCGAGTCCAACCATTCCCATCAATCACTAACCCATGTCCCTCAGCACCTCGGCCACCCGTCTNCGCTCCTCTTAAGGCCTGTTCTCCAGCCCCTTCACAAGATCGTGGAAGAGAAAGATTCAGGATTATCTCCTTTTGACCACATTAATGACCCTAAATGGCAAAACATCGTTGATTTTTTTTTCTTTAATTGGTTTTTCTTTAGAAACTTGCATTTCCTTAGTGCAGAAAAACACCATTAAGCAGGAAACAAACAGCTTTATAAAATGCAACACACCCTGCCCAGAGAATTACGTGGAAGTCATAGAAGCACAGTTTGGGTTGGGAGGGATCCCAAAGCCCATCCAGTTCCACTCTCTGCCACGGGCAGGGACACCTCCCACTGGATCAGGTTGCTCATCTCAATAAAACACGTCCCCAGTGGGCCCAGCCCAGCTCCTGTTTCTCATGTTGTCACAGCTTTGCAGCTTCTTCTTCACTGTCGGGCATTTCTTGCAGCTCCTGAGAGCCACTGGCCACTGCCAGAGACACAATCCTCCTCCCTGAGGCTGGATAGCTCAGAGGGGCTGGAGAATGTGGACCAGCTCAGTGCCTGGTCTCATAGAATCATTAAGGTTCATTAAGACGCTCGAGCCCTTCGATGTCCTTCTTGGAGTGAGGGACCCAAAAGTGAACCCAGCATTCGAGGTGCAGCCTCACCAACGCTGAGTCCAGGGGGGTGATCCCTTCCCTGCTCCTGCTGGCCACACCAGGGCTGATCCAAGCCAGGATGCTTCTCGGCCACCTGGGCCACTGCTGGCTCATGTTTAGCTGCTGTCAACCAACACCCTCGGGTCCTTTTCTTCCACGCAGATTTTCAGACACTCTTTCCCAAGCCTGGAGCTTGTTGTGACCCTGGGAGGTGGTTGAGCCACCATCCCTGGAGGTGTTTAAAATACAGGTGGACGAGGTGCTGAGGGACACGGTTTAGTGATTGATGGGAATGGTTGGACTCGATGATCCGACGGGTCTCTTCCAACCTGGTGATTCTATGATTCTATAAGTGTAAAACCTGGCGCTTGGCCTTGTAGAATCTCCACACCCCATGCCCAGCACCAGCTCTCCTACTGTGCCTGAAGCTTCCCCCTAGCATCTTCTGCCCTGTAATGACATCTTCACTGAGCAGACGTCACCCGAGGAGAAGGGAACTGCCTGGTGCTCCTGCCACCCTCACTCAGGATGGGCGACCACGGCCACGAGTCTACTCCGGAGACCCATAAATCTCCTCATGTGAGCTCATCCACTCTGCTCCCCACCTTGAAGGGCAGGACCTGGCTCCCCAAGCTCACAGCCAAGAGCTGTTTCTTCCCACCTCCGTGCAGAGATGAGAAGCAGGAACCGGTCCTCACCCAGGAAACAGGGCAGGGAGGGCTCAACCTAAACCGCAGGGTGATGCCCGCTGGCAGGGGTGCGGAGCCAAGCTCCGTGCAGAGGAAACTGGTTTGCAAACCTCACCTGAGAGGAAAGAGAAGCGAGACACCTCCCTGCGGTTGATGGTGCCGGGGCAGGGCCGGTGCTGCCGTGCTGCGCTTGGAAAGTGTGACTTTATCCCAAGCTCTGCTGCTCGTCATCCTCCGCATCGCTTCCTCCACCTGCTGTTTGTCCTCCCCTGCCTGTTATACAGAAGAATAATCCGCGGTTTGAGGCGGAGAGCGCTGTCTGGTTTCTAGTGTCTGCAAACCCAGCCCAGCCCTGTCGCCAGTTATAGAGCAGAAGGTGAACTCCAAGGGTCCTGGATGTCTGAGCTCCGAGCTTTCAGCTCAGCACCCCTGGGATCAAGGAGAAAGGAAGATTTTCGCACAAGATTACTGCAAGACACAGGCTCATGGAGAAGGCTGCTCACAGAGAATTAGGAATCAGAGTCCGGTGGGTGCCCTGTATTTAATCAAACCAAAGCCCTGATGCCCAAAGAATCACAGAATCACCAGGTTGGAAGAGACCCACCGGATCATCGAGTCCAACCATTCCCACCAATCTCTAAACTGTGTCCCTCAAAGACTCGCATGCAGGGGAGCCCAGATCCCTCTGCTTAAGTTAGAATCACCAGGTTGGAAGAGACCCACCGGATCATCGAGTCCAACCATTCCCATCAATCACTAAACCACATCCCTCGGCCCTGCCACGAACCCCACGGCTTTTCTGCTGTGCTGGAGGCTGCTCGGGGTGGGAAGAGAGGGCTACACTGATTTGTTGGTTTGTTTACACACCTACTCAGATGATTACACCCACACAGCCACTCAGAGTTTCTTACCTGGAAGAGTTTCAGGGTTTTTCCGCTCTCAGACCGCAGCTCTCCCTCAAGCGCCTCCTTCCCAGCAGTGCAGGCTGGATGGCAGATCAGCCCCACGGGCTGCCTGGTGCCCTCCAGGACACTCGCCGTGTGGGGGCAACTCGCTGCCAGAGTGTCCAGTGCCCCCCAGCTTCAAGACATGGCTGGAAACAACGAGCAGAATCATAGAATCACAGAATCACCAGGTTGGAAAAGATCCATCAGATCATCGAGTCCAACCATTCCCATCAATCACTAAACCATGTCCCTCAGCACCTCATCCACCTGTCCCTTAAACCCCTCCAGGGAAGGGGACTCAACCTCCTCCCTGGGCAGCCTCTGACACTACCCAATCACCCTTTCCATGAAAATTTTTTTCCTACTGTCCAGCCTGACCCTCCCCTGGTGGAGCTTGAGGCCATTCCCTCTCGTCCTGTCCCCTGTCCC
>WAAB01015313.1:0-16494 GCA_013389865.1 Piaya cayana | reverse complement strand
GACAAAGCTGGTGAAGGGGCTGGGGAACAAGTCTTACCAGGAGTGACTGAGAGGGCTGGGGTTGTTTAGCCTGGAGAAGAGGAGGCTGAGGGGAGACCTTATTGCTCTCTATAACTACCTGAAGGGAGGTTGTAGAGAGGAGGGAGCTGGCCTTTTCTTCCAAGGGACAGGAGACAGGACAAGAGGGAATAGCCTCAAGCTGTGCCAGGGGAGGTTCAGACTAGATATCAGACAGAAATTTCTTCACAGAAAGGGTTATTTAGAACTGGAACAGGCTGCCCAGGGAGGTGGTTGATTCACCTTCCCTGGAGGTGTTTTAGGCATGGGTAGACAAGGTCCTGAGAGGCATGGTTTACTGTTTGATAGGAATGGTTGGACTTGATGATCCGGTGGGTCTCTTCCAACCTGGTGATTCTATGATTCTATGATTTGGAATAAAACTTCTTGTATCTGAGCCCAGGCTGTTCTCCATCACAAGGGTCTCTTCATTTCCAAGTTACCTGAGGGCATATCTTCACAGACAGTGGTGACGGACCTGAGTAGGTCTGCTTTAGTTCTAAGGTAGCCAGATGGGAGTCTGCTGTGATTTGGAAGTGGTGCAACTGAATTACTTTGGTAGTGTTTCCAGGCTCATAGAGTCTCTTGAGATGTTAACTGATACAACTTTATCAGTTTTCAAATCAATTTTAAGTTATTTTTGCCCTTAGTTGGGTTCTGTATATTGTCCAATACAAACTGCCTAAGTCATTTACACTTGGTCCAAGTTAGCCAATTATTTCTAGCTTGTTGAAAGGGAGAGGTGATCTTCCTCTCCCCATCTTCTGGTCTATGTTACCAGTATGTTGCCAGAGTATTTGCACATATTTACTTTCCTCTGCTTACACAATGGATGGAGCATTGGCCCACTAGGTTGTCTCTGAGGTCATTGGAGAAAGTCAACAAGACTCACAGGGAGCTGAAATATTCCCATAAGATTCTTTAGTTCAAAGCAACTGTGGAAGTAAAATTGCAGTATTTCTAGATGGATGTTTGTAGCCTGAAAACGGAGAAACTGTGGTTAAATTCAATGCAAGTTGATTAAGAAAAAAACAAAGACAAAACAACAAATCCAAACAGCTATTTATTCAAGCATTTTTTTCTTTATTTTTAATTAGATTCCAGAAATTATAATAGTGCAAACACTCAGTATAAAAGTTGCAATAAGAAATTTACATTCACATTTAACATTTCAGTCCATTCACTTTTTAACATAAAAATAGGACAAATATTCAATTGCTCTTTTCAATTTAACAATCCTGAAAAAGACTGGAAGATACTCTACGATATTGTATTTACATAAAAATAGACCCGTATTATTAATGCAAATCTATCATTAGAAGTTACCCAGTGTTAAGTTATTGTATTGGACTACGTATATACATACATATATATATATAGTGTATAGCTATATGGATACAAAAAATTATTTATAGGTTCAGTGGGCTGTAATAGTTCAAAAAATGACATCTTGACTTACTAGTTAATTCCTTAAAGTTAGGTCTATTCATTTTTTTTAACTATGTAGATGTTCCTATTGCAATACAGTAGTACCTCCTCCTGGTCCCTTTGAAGTCACTGACAACACCCCATTTGACATCACTGAGGGAGGAACAGACCTTAGAATAACAATTCAGCAATCATTAAAGTCAATATTTTCATTCACCGGGACATAAATCAGACTAAAAGGTCTTCTGAAAACATGTATGACAATTAAAAAGAAGAATATATGTGTTTTTCCCTTTGAGGAATGGAGTAACTATCTCTACTTGATGAATCTATTTTTTATTTCAAAGTCTAAGTGAAACATTCAAGTTAGTTTGGAAGCTATACAGAATTTGCTGCAAACATCTGCAGGTTAAGTAGCTGGTAAAATTCCTCTTGCAGTCTTCTCACTGAATACTTCATTTCAACCAGCCTTATGAAAGCCCAATATTGTACCTTTCCGTGCTCTTATTTTTTAATAAAGTGTGTCATCCAGATGACATGACTGCCCTTGGAATGGTTTTGCATGTGTTTAGTAAACTGCTAGGGAATATGTATTAGGTTACCTAACTCTTGCTTATCTTGTGTCTCTGGGGACACAAGCAGAGATGCTTTTCTGCCTGCAGCTGCAGGGTTAAACCTTGCTGCTCAGCTTGCCGCCAGATGCTGGTGACTGCACTTGCACCACAGGGTACATTTTTTCAGGTTTGTTGTCAGACGTACTGCTTCCTAACAGGTTATGTCGAAGCTATTTCTTTTTCCCTAAACACTTACATGAAAAAATTGCATTTTGAAAATATATTTTCTTTTTGAAGAAGTTTTACAACTATGTGATGGAGGACCTTCAGAAAGAGATGGTAAGCAGCCCTGACTGGACAGTAACTGCCTGCAACAAAAATGTGATAGCACTGAACAACTCAAAGCAAGTTAAAGGCAGGAGGGGCACTAATTTCTTAAGAAGCAATGTTTCAGGAGCATCCGGTCACATTTTTACATCCAAAAAGCCCCATATCACATTGAGATGCAGGCAGGAATGCCTAGTACCTTTTCCTCTTAGTGCTATGGCATTTATTACATTTGAATATTTCTAGGGTGCTTAAAATTATGGGTCATCCTACAATGAATACTGTGCAATCATGTGTCAGGAGACCAATTTTGATTATCAAACACATGCACCATGTTGTTTTCTATGTCCTATCTTAGGATGCTGAACATTTCATTGTAAAAAGAAGGATTTGCATGCACTTTAAAATCTTTTCAATTAAAAGATCAGAAAAATACTTAACAAGTCATTTCCAAGGAGAACCTATGAAAATATACTAGAAAGGCAAAAATCAACTATGTAAGAGTACAAGGACTAATCATAGGATAAAATCCAGACAGATGTGAGTTGCAGCAAAAATTTTAGCAGCAGAGATTTAAAGAGATGGATTGAATTTGGCTAAATGTACTTGAAACTGCAAAATGTATTTACTACTACTGTTTTGCACCATTATCCACATTCTGTGTACAAACCAATGATTTGCACACAGGCAAAGCTACTTACAAGCATATTATGGAAAAGTAACTCCAAGAAGACAGCTTTAAACTCTGTCAAAATTTCACTAAAATTAATATCGCTGCTCTAGACTTATCTGTATTCAGTTAAATTACTATAGAAATGTAACTGCTTTTGGACTCTAGGTTTTAGGCCACTAACTCAGAAAGGATAACTTCATTTTTACTGTATTCTGTAACATCTTCCAAAGCCACCTCTGTGCAACAGCCAGCTGCTTGAATGCAGAAAAGAAACTCACCATTTGCTTTGTCCAACTTTGTGCAGACAATTGTGAATGGGAGCAAGTTGCAACAACCACTTTACTTCTTTTTTAGTTCATTGAACCCTAGTAATCTTACTTTAAAAAAACCCCAGGAATTCTGAGTAAAGTAGGACTTCTACTCTAACAAATTTAAAATGTAATTATCACAAAGTAGTTTTGTGGTGGCATAGATAATTCATTTTCATCTATAGGTCATTGAAAATTCTTGATACATAAGATGAATGGCATTTGAAATGTGACATTTGAACAGACAGCCTTTGCACTAAGGAGTAAAAAACATGAGAAATCACCTAAATAACTTCAATATTCCAGGTCAAATTTTTTATAACTGATGTCACCATTGACAGGTCTAGGATCAAAGCAGCAGGTTAGGCACTTGAAAATAAGACACGATAGTGTGCACAACCGCAGTAATTAAAACACATCTCATCCTATAGATAAGTGTTCTGCATGTTTTTAATCAATGTGTTATAAGACTGTCCTGAAGAAGAGGGCAGCCAGCTTTTTCAAGGGACCTTCAAACCATCTGGACAGATTTTCTGCAGAACTCAGTTCACTGTGTGTTTCATATTTAGCTTGGACCCATAAATACCAGCGTGTGGCCTCTCTCCATAAACTCTCGGAGCACTCCTTGCACTGACATATCTGTGCTGATAGTAAACCAAAGCAGGGAAGGAAGCAGTAAAAAAAGCCTCACAGTGATGCAGCACTGTTTGTTCCTTCAGTTTTATGCAGGTGTGACATGCCTGATGCCACAGAAGGCATAAAATGGGGATCCTAATATAAAGTAGATCCTCCGGCATGCAGTAAGGCACAAGCAAAACCAAGTCCCTTCAGCATAGAGGCTATATACATTAACCAGTTCTAATTCAAATTTCAAGGTCATTCCTCATGATCAGAAAATAGGCATTAGAAGTGACAAGGCCCAATCATTTCTGTCAGTTCCTTCTGAAAGCAGATCAGCAAGAGATCTAAGACTCTTGTGAATGCAAACAGACATGAAAACTCAAAAATGGATATGGCTGTGCAGTTAAACACAAGACTTATTTTTGTTGCACTCAGAATCTGGTTGAATACTCTGCCAGCTCAGGTACTAAAGATCTGCTCTACGTCACTGAGAGCTTTACTACTGACTTCAGAAGGAGTCTCTTTTCATAGATTTCTTTCAGTAACTGCTATCTCACAGGCTTCTTTTCTTTTTTGTTATTTTGTACTCCTGTTAAGTTTGTGCTTTTTTTCCCCCTTCTTTTCCTTTTTTTTTCCTTGCAGCAATCACATCATAAGTCTAACCAGGCAATGCAAGCAATGTGACATTTCAAAGAGTAATTAAAGAGCAACAGGCAGCCCTCCTTTATGTGTACTTTTAAAAAAATTATTTATGTTTACATGTATATTAATGGTTTAGATTTGGTCTGAAAACTCAGAGAAGGGATTAAAAGGAATGAAGAAATAAGAAAAGCTTGCACAGACTTCTGCAAAAAGTCTGTCATAGATAGGGTTGGGGTAGAGAAGGAGAGTCAAGATTATCATTAGTCATGACAATTATGCCACACTGAAATGTAAAACCCACTGAATTTGAGATGAGTTAATTTATGACTGTTAGNATAAGTCTAACCAGGCAATGCAAGCAATGTGACATTTCAAAGAGTAATTAAAGAGCAACAGGCAGCCCTCCTTTATGTGTACTTTTTAAAAAATTATTTATGTTTACATGTATATTAATGGTTTAGATTTGGTCTGAAAACTCAGAGAAGGGATTAAAAGGAATGAAGAAATAAGAAAAGCTTGCACAGACTTCTGCAAAAAGTCTGTCATAGATAGGGTTGGGGTAGAGAAGGAGAGTCAAGATTATCATTAGTCATGACAATTATGCCACACTGAAATGTAAAACCCACTGAATTTGAGATGAGTTAATTTATGACTGTTAGAAATCCTTAACTGCTGTATGTAGTCAATCATTCAGTACAAGGTAGTAGTTCTTGTATGTAGGCAACTGGGATACATTGCATGAAACTATATCCTAATTCGTGATGATGGAAACACTTGCAGATGTTGTACTGTTTAGTTAACACCACAGTCAACTGATTAAACAAACTAACTAATGGATTTCTAAGGCCTGTTATAAAACTAGCCTGAATCTATAAAATACAAGAACTTTTTATTAATCCACAGTAGAAAGTATTCACAGTCCACATTCTTTCCCTCTGCAATCTCTGTCAGTGATGTGCTCTTACAATACTCCTAATGTATCAAACAAGTAATTTGAGTAGTCCAAAGCTCTAGTGATATGGATATGACAATTGTAAAAATGAAACATGAAAAAACCCTCCACATTTTAAAGTTTTGTTCAGCTGCAATATGGGAAAAATGAGCTAAAGAATTAGATAGCATCTTCTTATTCCTGTGTCACTAACTGACAGGGGCCTCGAGTTGTGGGCTAGGCTGTGATGCTAAAGGGAGGAGGAATCCCTGTCAGCATGGGTTTAGTAGGAGCAGGACTAGCATCAGCACAGAACTGAGATGACTCAAAGCCAGACAACCCACTGAACCTTCTCCTAATAGCTCTGTTAAATACTTTCAGCTTATCAATAGAAAATTTGGAAAATTACTCAACAAGGTAAAAAAATAAGGCAACAGAACTAATTTTTATATATATACATACATATATATATGTATGTATTTAGGAAAACAAACTATTTGCACTACGTACTTTTCACATACAATAACTTTTTACTACATTAGAAACATACTCTGGGTAACATCAAAGGGCCAAATTAAACTTCTTTGCTTTCCATAGTGTTGCACTTGCATACAGAAATGATGGATTTGACACTTGGTCCTTCTTGACAATACTGTATCAAATGTGGTATCGGAGAATACCCACTGAATGTCAGATATTATATCATTATGAACTAGAATATCCATTTGCTTTTTATATTACAGTAAGTAGAGTTTATTGCTGCTAATGACCAGAAGGTACCTTATGAAGACAGCATAGGTGTTGATAATACTTTTCATACACTGTATTATGTATCTTGGAACACTGAGGTTGGCAGATCACAATTACATTATTTTAATTCTTTATTTGCTGTTTGCATTTTAATTTTGCTTTGCTGAATACACATGCAACTAGTGGATTTAACTCTGTGCCAGAAGTGATATGTCAAAAACATTTAGGAAAACTTAGGGTTTTGTTTTGTTTTACTGAAGTCAGGCATGAGTGGCATGCAATAGATTGCAAAGATAAGCAAAAGAACATCCATTTCCAAAGGATTTATAATCTCCATGCACATGTAAAATGTCTTTTGCAAAAATCGTTAACATTTATTAAAAGTGTGTCTTTTTGCCTCTTTTTATACAAGTGTACATGCAATTACCTGTCTGAGCTAAAACTATTTACAAAATTTCATAATACAATACACCTCTTAAAGTGAATAATACATGAAAGGCCAATGTTTTGTCTTGTTTTGTAACACTGTACAAGATTAAAAATAAATAAGGCATTATAATACAGGTTTATCACAAATTAAAAAATGTTGGTTTTGACTGTAATACAAAACTCTAACTTGAAAGAACATTATGGCTAAATAGTCTTCCTGTCTGGGCATAATACATACAGAATCTGGACTTGCTAATGTAAAGAAAACTATTTGTGTCTGCTACAAGCAGGAATTAAACACATGAAAATAATTCATACGACTTACTGTTGTGTTTGGACTCCTCAAAGCACTGAAATGGCACAGGTCATATATTGTTTCCCTTAAAACAGTGACTCCAAAGTACTTTCTATTGCCTTACAGATAAATTACAGACAACACTGTGAAAGAGATTTAGGTGCGAATGACCTACTCTTGTTTAGTGTTGTAAAATTTTCAGTTCAGTACTGACACAAGACATTGCTGTAACCCAAATCAGAACTTGGCCTACAGAAGCTCAAGTCCTCATATTCACACGCATGCTAAACTCCTGGTGATTTCTGCCTTGTGGCTACCACAAGGGATGCAGATTCAGCCCTAATGAGCTGAAGCTTTTGGCTCTCAGACTCCTCTAAAGAAAGCTAGGGAGAATTTGCATGTGTTTTAGTGAAAACAAAGGAGTACGACTTGCCACAGTGGAAAGCAGCTACAAAATCCAACCTATTTTACAGGTTGAGCTTTCTAGTCAATGCAAATAGAAAAAGTTTGGAAATATCTAGCCAGTAATTCAACTGAAAGCTAGTTTGTAATCTCAGCAGAGAGTAATAGTTTAAAAATAATTAAAAGATAAAGTTAGCATAGAAACACTTTGAAATTAGCTCCAAGACAATGAAGTCTGAAGAGCTCTGATACTTATCACCTTATATAGAGAATGAAAGACTTCGATTATTACTAGTATCTGAAAATGTGCAAACTAATGTGTAATATTGTGCTTCCTATAGACAGACGTCAACATGCCAAAATGGCATCCCTCTGTGGTAGGGTTCCATTCTGTTACAGCTGCATAAAACAGTCAACAGAAGTGCAGGAAACTGTTCTGCCCACAATGCAACAAGTGACTATCCTGACTTAAATGTGATTGACTTCTGAGTACTGTGGGGCAGAATTGGCTTGTTGCTGGGGTACAGGAAGGTCAACCAGGCAAAAGTTACAGAGCTTGACCAGAAAATCAATAAATGCAAGACAAGAAGTACAATTGCATGCATTAAGATGGACACAATTCAAATCCCATAGCAATCCAATAAATCCTTCTGATGATTGTCAGGGATATTGGAGTAGGCCAAATACTATCTTCACCCAATTGCAAGTAAAAATACAATTACAAGCTTTTCTAATTTGGCAGAAAATATGCATTTGTGGGGTTCTCAGAAGTATTACTGCTACCTCTTTCCACATCTAAAACTTACTGAATATGTCTAAGAATGCAGAAGATCAGACACGTTAAATCTGTCAGTTAAAGGTATCACATTAGAGCTGAAATGTCCACAGAAGAGGAAAACTGGGAAAAATTATATGAGTAGGGAGGGACAGCAGAAAGACAAGAGTACAGCTTCATTATAACATGGTCTCAATGGGCATTTAGTTCTCCCTGCTGGAGTGACCACTGAACACTATCATTTTCACAGGGCTTTTTACTAATTTGTGCCTTGTCTGAACTTTCTTCATGATTCTGAACTGCCCAGTCCAGGACTACATAGGAATATATAGTTTTCCTCATAGTAAAACCAGGAACAACAAGTAAAACAAAAATATGAAAAATGTTAATGGTAGGACTCAAACAAAGCCAGGAAACTATCTCCAAATATGCCATCATTGATATTGTAAGCTACCACATGCATGCTGGATTGACTGTAGTAGCAACAAGTCAACCTGGTCCACTCAACCTGCTCCAGAGGCACAGACCTCTTGCAAAAGGGCTGAATGAGACGCTGATGATACACAGCGCCTGTCTATTCTTCTCCACTCAACATGGAAAACATTCTTACAAAAATCATATGCCTTATTTCAGTGTTAGGGAGGAGAATCAGGCTTATGAAAACTTTGGAGTAATTCAGCCAGCACCTGCTAATATTTTAAAATACTGAAGTGAATAATCTAAATTTACCTGGCTAATTGATCTTCCACTGACATTACACCAGGGCTACGCTGGAAATGTGAATAGTCTTGAAAATATTAATACAGGGCAAAATTCATTTCTGCTTACTGTCCACTGAGTGATAAAAGAAACAATGGCAATATGCCTGTATCTTGAACCTATTAAAAAAGTAACAAAGCAATAATTTCATTGTAACTTTAGGGGTGGGTCAGTAGCTGGATTTGGTCTATGTGTTCATTGTCCATGTACTACCTACTGCTGGGATCTGAACATGCATTTAAGAACAGTACCTGTAATAATATTTTTTAAAATTATTATTATTATTATCAATGAATTTATACCAAATTCACTGATTCAAAAATTGTGTTACGTGGCTCTTTGTGAGTGGAACTGAGTGATTAATGCTATTACACATAATGCTTTTAATTTTGGTTAGATATTTAACTCACCTGTATGCAGATTTATAACTTGTTCAGCTTAATTATGTAAATATTTGTTCTTTTAAATCTGTATTCTGCACATGCATTTATTTAAATGGCTTTGAGTGCCTCAAACCCAGAATTAAATTACTCTAGAAGAATACCTCTTATGAGGTATGGATAGCTTTTAAGGAAATAAAGAAATGTTGTGATTTTTCACAGATTAGCCACGGTACATACACCTAGTAAATTACGAAGCATTTCTCAGGTTTTCATAATTACTTTAAGCACAACACTAATTTTGCTAGCTTTGTGATGAAGTACCTAGCTGACAGGGTACATACAAATTAATTAAGAGCCCTGCTGAAAACCACTGGAGACCCACAGCAGCCTTATATGCTTACATGAAGAATAGAAACTCCTGCCACATTTCTTTAATTAAGTCTCTTGCCAGAGCATTTCTCCATGTACTTCTAACACAATTAGAGACTCCTCCAAAGAAAATGCTGATTGCAGGAGTATCACTCAGAATCTTCTTTCCACTGAAATCAGCAGTAAAATAAGCCCACCAAAGTGAAATGTGACACCTATTACATGCAAGTTTTCGACTGTACAAACTGGACAACTTCTGCAGTCTTGAGTGGGTTTTTTGGGTTTGGTTCGTTTTTTGTTTTCAAGGTGAAACCAGTCTGTTTTGGTTTTAAAGATGAAACCATGAACAATAGGATGTGGGCTGCATTAAAGGAAAAAACAGTCAAAATATGTTCCCTTTTATGCAGATTAAGAACAGGCCTCACTCTCCTGGCACATTTACCAGAGTGCTCCTCATTTGGACGAAGTTTAACTGTACTTGTTTCTCAGAACTATAGCTTTCTATAATTGCACAGCTTTGAAGAGTAAGCCTGGGTAGAATCAAGATATAATAAAACTGTGGCATAAATTTAAAAATCAATTAAGATGTAAGACTATGTTGGCAAACATACCAATGCCACAAAGCTAGCAACAGCATGTTTGTCACTATTACAGAACCATACTTTAAGCTGTTTAGGAAGGTAAAGCTAAATACTGGAAATGAGCCACAGGACCTGAAATAATACCATCGTTCTGCTCTTCAATAAAATCAGCAGTTTAAAAGCATATTTCTATATTGCATAAGCATGTTGATGTGCTTGCAGGGTGCTCCTCTGTCTTGCAGAGACAAATGATGTGTGAAGAGGTAGCAACTCCTAAACTCCATTATTCTTTTTTTCTTTTTCTAATTGAAAAAATATATCTCATTTTCCCAAACTTTTAAGCTCTGTGGTTCATCCACTTAATACCCAAGCGTTATTCATTGAGTTGGATTTTTTTTTTAAGTTTTTGGAGCATGCAAAGATAATTTAAAATAAATACTTAGGGTTTAGCAATTAGCTAAATCCAGCCTTCATTAATCTGCCATTCACCACACAATGAACACTGTTCTCATTATTTTAACTCATGCACTGGAAGCAGTTTCTCTGAGTCTTGCTGTAGCCCTGGAGAGTCTCCAGCCACCCCACAATCCACAGTTAAATGCAGCTTTGCTAATCCCAGAACCAGCAATGCTGGCTAAGACAGAAAGAGAAATCTCTTTGCAATGTCGTTGCAGGTGGATGTGTAAATAAATACATATTTTTATGTTTAACTCTATAAATCTCTTTTAAGTCTACATAGGACTGTTGGTATATGTGCATATATAGATTAAAACATACACACATATACACATAAATAATTGCTTGCACATTTATCTCTTTTTTTTTTCATTTACCCTTTAAAAATGCCAAGAAAATATTCCTCTTTTCTAGAAAATCAGGTTTTGACTTTTCCTAACAGAATTGCTAGCCCTTATATGTTCCATCTCAAGAGTTCGTTACACAGTCCCCAAATTCTCTTTGGTTGGGTTGTAGTGGTCCTTGGTTAATGCCATGGCCTATGACCTCTTATCTCTCAGTAAAACTTCAGGCAGCCATTGCTCTCTGAGTTCACTGCAAATGGCACAACCCAAACTCCTTTATTCTATGTCTCCTTCACAGCTGGCACAGAAGGAAGATAATGCAGTGTTTGATTTGTGTGAGTAGCAGATGATTGGCCTGCTCCAAGCCCAGCTTTTACAGTAAAGCTAGCAACTGAGGACACCGATGGACAGCTGGTGCCCAGTTTTGTTTGAATATTTGCTCTCCCATAAGGGTACATTTTCCGCTCTAAGTTTAAAGACCGTGTTTGTGAATTATTTCCATCAGCCTTTCCTTCCAGGAAATAAGTCAACATTTCACCTTTTCCCTTTACACTGACTTTACCCCTGCACACGAATTCATAACTGCACCTTTTTAATATCCGCTGAACTTCTTCTGTCACCTGAAGATAGAAAATAAAAAGAGCTATTATTTTTTCTGTTCTTATAAAGTTAATCCTAGAACTGCAGCTCCTCTTCATTTTACTTCTCTGTCATGAAATACACATAAACAAAATGAAGTAGCACCTACTACTGCTCTCAGGCTCTTGGGCTCATTTTCTTAAGGAATTAAAAATCACCGACCAAACTTGAATCTGAGAAGCAGAACTTCTGGTCTTGAGCCAAATAATTACACAGCCAGATTAAGCTCCATCCAACAGAAATATACAACCAAATTGTCCACTGTTTTAAGATGGATAAATTCCAGAGATGTTAATTTACTCCAGAAGAACTTTTGATCCCTGCAGACTATACAAGTATTCTGGATAAAGAATTGCAAGAGTTCATCAAGATTTCGAGAGGTGCAGCATAGCTTATAGCCAAGCTCTTGTAGAACAATAATGTTCTCTGCCTGTGGAGCCTCTCCAAGGAATTTTTAAAGCTACAAAAATTGCACCAGAATGTGAATGGACATAGATCCGTTCCTTGTACTCCTTATTCAGGCAAAATTCCTACAGCACTAAGAGTGGCTGATGCACTGTCAGCATTCCCAGGCTTGTCTCCAGCAGTGGGTAATGCAGCAGAGAACTCTATTTCTTCTGATGGGAAGTGATTTATTTGAAGCTTTTGTTACCTCCACGTAGTGAAGCATATATAACGGAAAACAACTATACCTCTGATGCCTGAATCATCTGGAGAATGTTGTCCTTTTGATAAGAAACAGGAGATCAGGCAAGGGTTTGTTTTCTAAGTGGTCTTAAAATGTAACCATGTATAAAACAGGAGGTATGTGAAGTTTGCTAAATTGTCTCAGAATCCACTCACCTGAATTTTCCCCTGCACTCCAGTACTATCCATCCTACTGGCAACGTTTACAGTGTTCCCCCAGATATCATACTGCGGTCTTCTAGCTCCAATGACTCCAGCCACTACTGGTCCAACATTAATACCTAAAATCAAAATAATGGCTTTGGTTTCAAACATTACAACATATTATACAAAGGAAACATAAATACTGTGAAATAAATGTAGCACAAGTAGCTTAGAATTTTTCTTGTCATAGAACATAATAGATGTTAAATCAATGCCAACTGGACTACTGTACTTCCAGAAACAAACAAACAAAAAAAGATATACACAGTGATATCTTGTTGGAAATGCAATAACAGACAAGATGAAAATTTGGCTAATCTGTGGATTTTGGTTTATTGTTTTAAGAAAAGAAGAAAAGTGGTGGTAGTGCAGAGTTTAGCTGTAGAACAATTCAGGATAAACTGTTAAAGATCTTTCATTGCCTGCTATGACTTCCACTGTGGTTGCTCACATGAAGCCTTTTAATGGGGATTTTCCAAGTGGAACAGAAATATTGGACTGGAAGACAAGAGAAAAGGGGTAAGGGAAGCATGTCACATGAGTTGTTAGGATTAGGCAACTCAGATCAGGGAGACACTGGAAGAGGAGTATGTGGAAATAGCTCAAGCATCTTTTTGGGAGACCACAGGGCTTGTTTCTACATTTCTGACTGATGTTGAGACCTTGTTTGGAAGACAAAAGAGCATATTCTTCTTCTGTGTGCCCTGAAGAGTTGCAGATGCTAAACCCTGCATGAGGTTCTGTGGAAGGGCTTTCCCAGGAAAGATATACAGAAGACTGGGGGCTAGATATTTGTCTTCTGCCCCTTTGTGACCTGGAAAAAACAGTTACAACAGAATTCAAATAGAATTTAGGGTTTATAATTAATAAGATATACAGGAGGGCACAAATGTATAACTCATATTACTATCCTTGATGTCTCACAGCCATGGAAATATTTAGAGGTAGAAGCTGTAGAAAAATACCTGTGTTAGAATATGCAATGAAATGAGAGGAGCAGTGGAAGTACCACTGGAGAGGAGCAAGATGCAGGGAAGGAAGGGAAAAGGGGAACTTGCTCTCTAAGAAGGCTAAGAAAGAGGACTCCAAGAGGCAATACATGTAAAAACATGTAAAGGATTTCATGGGAAGGTTTGTGTTGTGAAGACAAGAGGATTTGATTTTTTTGGGGAAAACAGGCTTGAAGTGATTTGACATCTGTGGACAAAAAGCTCCCATCACACTTTTATGCTAACAAAGCTTTTGCAGATCCAACTTAATGGTTAAGTACAGTTTTCAGCAGTTTAGTAATAGAAAGTAGTGTAAGCTACAAGACTGGCTATGCTACTAATATTGTATGAAATTATTGGTGGAATTTCCTTGTAGGAGTGCATAGATTCAGTAAACACATTGGAATCAGACACAATTGTAATTCCCTAATATGGATGCTTACCATACAGCTTCCTGACCTTCTACATGGATGTGACTCTCCTGTTAAACAAGGCTTTTCAGCTTTAATCATTAGTTCAGGGCAAGCAATTATTTGCATACAGCAGAGGGAAAGCCAACAAACGGTTATGTGCTGGTTGTGTGATAATTGTAGAAATGTGACTTACCAACTCGTAGGACAAAATCATTGTAAGACTGGTAGTTGATTTCATCAAGAACATCAAACATTTCTATTGCAAAATCTGCCAGTGTGCTCAGGTGGGAATAAATTGATTTTTTAGCCTAGAAACAAAATAGTATTGCACATTAGATTTTTATGGTAGCGAGAAGCAGGCAAAATACTGAAGCGAAAACCAATGAAAAGCTCAGTCTGGATGACTTAGGAAAAGAATCTAACCTATCTTGCTGTTTGTGAAAACAGGACATGCATTCATTTCTCACGTACAGGTTTTGGTTTTTTTTCCTTTTCTCTCCTTTTTTGATTTCTGGGAAGAGTGGAAAGCAAAGTTCCCATGGTAAAGTAGATCTGTTGCTAGAGAGCTGCAGATGTTTTTTGTAAGCATGGCAGGGAATATAACCTGCTTCCTTACAAAACTGCTTTGCCTGATGGTTATTAATAACTATAGTTTCTGCCTTCTTTTCCCTTTGGGGTTTTTGCTAACTCCCAGCTCCAGGGGATGCATGTGGTTCCCATTGACAAAATTCCTCCTAGGTTTAATACTGTGAGATGCAAAACAACTCTATTTTCTTTCCAGACAAGCTGAAGTGTGTAGTTATAAAACATATGTAATGAACTAAAGCAAAACACCCAGAAGGAATCAAACAAAATGTTGAACTATTAACTTGTAAAATATCTCCAAAACACAAGAAAATAATTTTTACAACTCAGCCTAATTAAACCATGGAACTAATTTTCAGAGGATATTGCGGATTCCAAAAGTGAGCAGATTCAAACATTACTCAAACTCATGGAAGAAAAATTTCCTACAAAGTAGTTAAATGTTATCTGTAGCTCCAGAGTTTCTTAAGCAGCTTATCATTAGAAAGGGGAAAAGAGATGTCTGCATGTTTTCCCTGCAACTCATGCCCTTCCCCCAGGATCTACCATTACCCGTTTAAAGACAGGTTACTAGAATGGACCTCTGACAAGATTCAGTGTGGTTGCTCTTACATTGTGCCCTTATTTGAATAATAAATATGAATCCTTGAACAGATTTGCAAAGCAAAAGTGGGCTAAATGTAGGGTATGGTGAAAGAAATACAGGGTCAGTGGCAGTCTACCTTCAGTAGAGCATTGCACAACAGCTAGCATGAGATTGCTTGCTGGGTTTTTGTCATGATAGTGAGATTGTATAAATGGAGTACTTGACAGTGGCTGAGAAACCCGAGAAACAGGTTGTTATTTTCTTTATTCAACTCAGTTTGGAAGGCTGCCTTCATGTGTCTGGGAAATTTACAAAAACTAGAGCAAAGTGCTAACAAAAAAACTATGAAAGCCATTGTTGGGCTACTCCCAGTTTTTAGGGAGGATATTTTTATTTACCTGCCTGCCTCTCTTTAATTCTGATTCTTGCAATGTCAACTAGCTCTACTCTTTTCTAGCCACATTCATTAAGAAAAATAAAGACCAAGAGCTACATTTAAAGAGCTGATGGCTACACTTTGAACAAAGAAAGAGAAAAATATTGGATGTCTGGAGGAGGGAGGAGTGTATAGTTTTATTTATTCCTTTAATCTTCTTTATATGCCTTATCCTTCTATTTCTTTGCTGTCTGATGAACTCTTTGATTTCCTGCAATGCCCCTCTGGGTTGCAGGAAAGAGGACTGGTGACAAATACTGGATGTGCTGCAGATGACAGATGTATCTCCAAAGATTTACTAGCAAACTCTTTTGAACCTGCACTGAAGAACACCACAAAGTTAGGACCCTGGTGAAATCACAGACCTAATTTCAAAGGACTTCACACACAATGAACTTATATTGCTCAAAAGATCTACAAAGAGCTTGGTTTGTGTGCTGACTTGATGATGTAACTGACAAGCAATTATTTATTTAAACATCAGAGGAACAGTTACTGGAAAGACTGCCCAGAGCATCATAGCAAAACCTCATTGACTGAGGCAATGTACGTTTACTATAGCCACCTACTGAAGTCAAGCTTCAGAAACAATAGTTCTGTAAAATATGAGATTTAAATATTTAACTTCATCAGGGTACTGGGTTAAGAGCAAAATTAACCCCATCCACTGCTTTCTGCTGATGTCCAAATTCTAATATGAAATTGGTGGGGTCACAATCAGAGGCTGTGCCAAATTTTCTGATGAAGCTCAGACAACCCTGGCAGAGCAGAAGCACTTGAGTCTCCTATGGCTTCCTATGGACACATATGACTCTGTAGGGTAGCCCAGGTACTGTGTCCCTCTCCCTCTTTGCATCTAGTTTAGAGTTCT
>WAAB01015311.1:0-15847 GCA_013389865.1 Piaya cayana | reverse complement strand
TTTGCAGGTGACACCAAGCTGATCAGCGTACTTGTGATGCCAGAGGGACAAGATATCATCATGCCAGAGGGACATGGACAAATTGGAGAAGTGGGCCTGTGTGAATTTAATGAGGTTCAATAAGGCCAAGTGCAAGGTCCTCCATCTGGATCAGGGCAATCAGCAGTTTCTATAGAGAATAGGGGATGATATATTTGAGAGCAGCCCTGTGGAGAATGAGCACTCACTGTGGAGAGGCTCGACATGAGCCAGCAATGCATGCCCACAGCCTGGGACGTCAACTGTATCTTGGGCTGCATCAAAAGGAATGTGGCCAACAGATTGACAGAGGTGATTCTACCCCTGTACTCCACTCTTGTGAGACCCCACCTGGAGTATTTTGTCCAGTTCTGGAATGATCAACAAGAGGAGTATATGGAAGTGTTGGAATGGGTCCAGAAGAGGGACACACAAATGATTAGAGGGCTGGAGCACCTCCTATATGAGGACAGGCTGAGAGACTTGGTATTGTTCAGCCTGGAAAAGAGAAGGCTTCCTNGGGGATTTACAATTTTTAGATTAAATCTTTAGCAAATCATATGTATAAAATTATAGATAAACTGATAGATAAATGTATACATACTACATTTGAATGTATGGCACACATTTCTTAATCAAATATGCAAGGTATAAATGCTGTAGACCATCATTTTTTCCCAGTACATGTGAACACAGTTCTGCTACTGCTTTTATTTTAAGTAGGACTAGGCTCCTCTAATATTATTGTTTGTTTCTTTTTTTTCTAAAATTTTAATTAAAATACCAGGTTCATTTGTGAACTTAAAATCCCTCTAACTCCACAGATACTAAATTAGTTGTTAGCATTCTTCTTAATCCTCTAATTTTAAAACCTGGTAAATGTATTCTGTTATACCAAGCTTCTGGATATGAATTTATTGTTGTATTGCCTGTTAAGAGAGCAGTGGGATGAATAGTTCAAAAATGAATGTTGCTTATGACTTCATGCTCCCATGAAGTCTGCAAGGGGAAAGTCAAGTTGTGATTTTTGCTTTAAAACCAAGCTTCATGACAGAGGTCATAAGTATTGGCATGAAAACGAGCTACTAAATCACCCCTTGCTTTTCCCTTTGCTCATTTCTTCAAGACATCATATACTTACAGCTAGAAATTAATCTTGTGGTTCATGTCAGAGTAGTTTTACATGAGGAAGGAAGGAGGCTTAAGTGAGAACTGAGGACTGTAAGCTTACTTCTCCTATGGGTATCTTACTGTCACATTTTTATTTGACTCTAGTCATGCTATTATCAGAATTATTGCTGTTCCTGACTCATGGTGGAACATTATTGCATGGGTAGTTTTTAAAAAAAAAAATGAAGCATTGCCTTTTCCCTTGTATTTGACACAATATTCAGAGCTGGCTTTTGTAGCTCTGCTTCAGCTTTTCAGTTGTGTTAACCAGGACCAGAAACAGCCATTTTTTAAACAAAGCCGATACGTCTATACAGGCAACTGTGAAAAAATATTGCCTGTGGCCAATTCACCTGTATTGTATTACAAAGTATATTTATTATTTCTTAAAAAAAGCTCCAGCTGGCAAGAGAACTAAAACATACCTGCCATGTTACTGCACAGGGTAGACACTGGAACACAGAGAAAAGGTAGATAGGATTAAAAAAAGAGGTAATTTTTTTCAATTTTAAATTACTACTTTTAGTTAATTTCTTGCTGCAGTCATAAATACACAGAATATGAAGTACAAGATACTACCTTTCACATACTTTATATGAATTAGCATATTTATCAGTAAGAATATTAAAGATTTTCTTAAGTCCTTCCTACAATATACTTCTTCATGAAATTGTCTGAAAATTGGGGTTTATGATCTGTGAAATTTCCTGGTTAGTTTGTGTATATATTCCTGATCTGAACCAAGAAATAAATCCCAAGAAATGGAAGATACTCACACCTCAAGGGAACTTTCTTTCTCATCAGCCTCATGTCATCCTTGGAATTCTAAACTATATGGACTATTCAGATGAGAAATAATTTATCATGAGGAAGTCAGATTCTGAAACAAAGTCACTGAGAGGTCTTCCTAGAAGTGTTCTGAACTCAGCTAAAGAAGTTCCTGAACAGACTGATCCAAATAAACTTTTGAGCATGTAAGGCTAGTTGGCTTCTGGAGATCCATTGTAAACAGAATGTTGACTAAAGAATTTTCTTTTGTAATGACTATAAAAATGCAAAGGACTGTCCACTAGGTATTTGCAATATATAATAAAAACTGAAATTAAGTATATTAGTGTGACGGTCAGCTATTATAACATCCTGATGGAAGAATAAATGTAATATTAAAGACCAATTACCAGTAAAATATTTATGTAGGTCTAAAGCTACCATGTCTACAACTTTCTTAACCACAATGAAAGATTTCCCACAAAGAGCTAGGTGCTTTTTCTCTGCTGAATGTAGATAGTTATTCTTTCTAATCAACTTTTGTGTCACTTATCTCTTTGCTTCAATATTGGTTTAAGTTACGTTGCAACACTTCATTCTCTCTAAAAACCATGCTATCTATCAAAACAGCAGGTCATTTTGTAATTTGTTCATTCAGTGCTCTTAATTCCCATTCTTTGCAGAATATTGCTATAGTCTGTGAGTTGTACAACACTTCCCTGTTGCACAGAAAAGAATAATTAACTTTTCAAATGTACGCATACTTAAATTTCAAGCAAACTTTCATCATAGATGTCTTTTTCATCTAAAATGAGCATAAAACATTTTTTTACAGAACTTCAGATTTTTGCTCTGCTTTGTTTCACAGGGAAAAGAAAAAAGCTGTGGGTGTTTTTAAATAAAAATTGATTTCAGAAAAAGACAGCCATATCATTATTCAATGTAATTGACACATAGTCTTTCTTAATAGCATCCCTGTTAATCTATACCAGTAGTCACAGCAAAAATATTTATGACACAGTGATGTTGAATTATCTCTTTTTTCCTATAAACTTATTTGCTAACTGAAAAATTGCTCTTTTATGGAATCATGGGACCTAATTTTCATTCAAAACTTAATATTGTAATACATGTTTTCTGTTTTATGAAACTATTATACTCTCCACTTTTTAAAATTAGGTTACATCTCAGACTAAGTAGAATACTATTATTATATTTTTTTTCCAAACTTTGTAGCTCAGACCCTGAGTGATGGTCTTATTCAAGATACAACAAAACTTACACTTAATTTTTAAGATCGTCAAAACCAAATACACGTTCAAAGATACGCAGTTCTTTAAATGCAATTCTCATATTGAACAGGATTGATTTAGATTAAAGAAAAAAAGACAAACAAATAAAAACAGAATAGAACAAGTTTCAGTATTGTTATTTACATAGAATGCAGGATGTGCTAAATTACCTTGCTATTTATTAACCTTGGTAAACCTATATGTGTAATTTAGGTTCAACATTTGCTCAAATATTTTTGAAGTCTAACTACAGAAAATGTAGAAATGATGATTTAGTAATTAAATCTCTTAATTAAGGTGACATTCAGAATATAGTTTGTAATATTCAGAGGTAAATTCCTTAGAAATATCTGAATACTGGAAAATACACTGAAATAAATACATTCTTCAGCACAGATTGCATGAATAAAAATATAATTTTTGTAAATTCTCCTCTCTAAAAAATAAAGCTTATGTAGACTTAACTATGTTTTTCTTATTCCTGATAAATTGTACTAGTATAGAGAGTTCCAGTACTTCCTTAACAGCACCTAAAAAAAATATTATTATCATTTTTTCTATAATTAATAACAAGCAAAAGAAGGAAGAAAATATTTTACAGGTTCATTTTTAGCACAGCCAGAAGATGAAATCTTTGAAATATTTAACTGATGTTGAGATACATTCATTCAGTGTATTGCCTATCCCAGCACAATTCTTTAGGCAAATAAAGAATTTTATCAGGAAGTCTTCCTCCCCTCTTCTTTTTTCTCTCTCTCTATATTTCATAATACATTTTATCTATTTCTGCCTATGAGTTTTCCTCTATTTATTTTGAAAATGTAGAGAGATATTAATGACTGTTTTCTTTTTAAGTCAGACCTCCTCAACTGCTTGAAATCTTATTCCTTGTTCTATTCTTGTGACACATATCTTAATGATCCCCTGTATATCTTACAGCACTAGATTTTCCTGAATTTAAGAAATGGTTGGACTCGATAATCCGGTGGGTCTCTTCCAACCTGGTGATTCTATGATTCTATGATTCTAAATCAAGAGAATAGCTATATGTATATATATAACTATGCATATCTATATTAACTAGATATATATAAATAGCTTTTACTGCCTAGAAGGTTGAAACACCATTTCCTGTATCTGCTGAAAGGGAAAACAAAAGAAAACAAAAAGGCTTCTATTTTTTAACGCATGTATAGCTAAAATCTACCCCTCCTGAAAACTGCATAAGCTTTTCTATTGGTTTCACTTCTTCACCATTTTACCATCTTCTCTGTACCTACCCAGTACTCCCTGGAATAAGACAGAGGTCTCACATTGAAATTATTGAGATCTTCCCATGTGAATGAAGAAAGCAACCTGGTGATTCTATAGCATTGGTTTTTTTTGGTTTTTTTTTTTTTTTGTTGTTGTTTTCTGATGAAATCAGTTCTAATCAACTAAAGTATCTGAACTGCAGAAAAGGGCATTTGAGGCCTCACTGAGAACTCTTATACACTTGTAGTATTCAACAATGGGTGGGGAAAAATCTGATGAAAAACTTCACCATCTAAGGAGAGATGTAGGAAAACATATTTTATATTTAATGGCACTGTACTTTTATTATTTCAAGCCTCCAAAAAAGTAACAACACATTTGAATACCACCTTTTTATCTGTAAACAAATTCATTCTTAACATCAAATTAGATATTGTTTTTCTTGCCTTAAAAATTCTTTAAAGGATTAAAATAGAAGAAAGAACATTTCTATTTAAAAGTCCTTAAGGAATACAGATTAGACAGTTCCAAAAGACTTCTGAACAGCCCTACAAACACACACTAGACAGCACTGGAAAAACAAAATAGTTATGGGACTAGCCAAGAGGAATAATCTGTCATTCAAAATGTCTGTCTTTCATATTTAATTGTGCATTATGTCTATCTGATTTTATAAACATCATATAGTAATTACTAAACCATTCTCATAGGGAAATTATAGAGCACTTGTTCTGTTTCTTCCCATGGAGACTAAAGGTTTTTGATGTGACTAGTTCAGTTGTAAACTATCACCAGTCTGAAATTAGGAGAGTTGAGTCCCAAGTTCAGTGAATAACATCCAAAAGACAAATATCTAAAGGGAAAAACATTAAAAGAACACATCTAAAGGAAAAACAAACAAACAAACAAACAATATCGTAACGTGGTATTGTGTTCACAAAGCAAGATAAGTAATTAAATATTGTATTTGGGACCCTGTGATACTAATGATGGTGGACATGATACTCAGAAGTGGATATTCATAGACACCTGAATGACTGGAGTTGGATAAATTACGATTCAGAGTCATAGATCCTTGTTCTTAATAGATCCCAGAAATACAAAGTGCAGTTTCATGCTTTTTCTTAATTATGGTTTATTTCACATATCCCTGAAAACATCTTCTATCTTTGAAACACAAACTGATAATACTACAAAATCTCATATTCTACAGTTTCTTCATGACTTTTGGTTTTTTTTTTCACTTTAAAATCATGAAGAATGATGTGTATACAAACTGTCTCGATATATGTTTGTTTCCCCACTCTCTTTTAGCATACCATAATTATTAATTAGTAACACAGGGAATTTAACCCATCTGTGGAATATTATATATCTTTATGAAGTTTTCTGTATATGATCCCTCACACCTGGCTATGTCAGCCCAAACTGTGATACTAAATTTTTGTTGTACTTAATTAGATTTAATTGGTTTTAAAAGGTCTCACTTTTTTTTCTCTATGCTCTTTTTTAAACTTTGTCCCAGAATGCCTCTAAAAATTCTTATTATTTCAAGCAGTTGAGAAATGCTAGTATACTTTGTTTGTAAGCTATCTCTTTCCTGTAAGCAACTTTATGCTTAAACATATTTAGACATTATTTTCCTGAATTTGCCTTTCTGTTTTGCTAACCTAACAACTCTCACAACATTACTGCCAGCAGAATAGAAAAACAGAATAATTCTTAGCATAAATATCTCTAGGCATGTTGTTTCAGTCTTCTAAGTTAGGAGCATATGCTCTCTATTGCATAGCTGCAGAGAAATACATGCTACTTGAGCATGACTCAGAATCAAAGCTCTGGAACAGAGTCTCATATCCAGAGTAGGAGACTGCTAGAGTTGACCATGTATCATGCACCCGGCCTTTCTTTTCAATGAAAACCTGATGTAGAGAAAAAGGATTACTGCATTCAGATGTCAGTGCACACATAACTGGGATGTGTATTTGGATGTGCAACATGGGAATATATCCTATATTCCATACATAAGAAGCAACTTTAAAAAAAGGAAGATAGATTTCTGACCTAGATGGGATAATTATACTTTTTTCTAGTACGTCTTTTCAGTCACTCAGAGACATGTAAATATTTTCTCTCTTCCTGTTGTTGTTCTGAGAGAGTTTAAAGACCAATCATACTCACTTTCAGTCTCTACAAGACATGTACCAACCTGTACAAATAATGAGAGGCTGCACTTATTTGCCAAAATCAACTTGTATCACAATCAACATTTTCTTACGAGCAAAAAGGGAACACATCTTTTTTTATACAGACATTAGCATTTATTGATAGTCTGAATGGTATTTTAAAAGTCTCATTAAAAAAATATATACAGCTACCACTACACTAATTGCAGTGATATTTACACTTTTCATTCAAGTTGTTAAATTATTCCCAATTCCCAATAATAATTTAGTTAAAATAATTGTGCACACAGACTTCCTAATATTTCTGTCTGTTTTCCATTGTTATACTAACCTTTCTAAACACCTGTGTTCAAACTTCAAGGGTTACTTTTCCTACCATGGAATGCTGTAGTGGATTTCCAGTGCCCAGAGTCCTTCAACAAGAGAAATAAGGTGTCAGGCAGTATCTGACTTCCTCTTCAGTCTGACATGTGATTTTCATTTTCATGCTTCAAAAAGTCTGTTGCTGACACTTCATTTTGCCTGATGCATACATTTGTTTTCAAAAATTATTAAGTATTATTAAATCTCTACTCTATGTGGTACAACTCCTCGATACAGTTACATAAAGCTAAGTTGATGCTGCAAGCAAGTTAGAAGAGATTCATCAGATTGTTGGGCAACATGGTGTTGCATCTAAAACAAGGTGAAGCAAAACCAAGATCAGGCAGGTCCATAAAGTCCTGAAAAAAAACATTAGTCTTATTTCTTAGTAAAAGAACTGTGGTGGGCTAACAACTGCATGTCCCAGTTTAGCCCACATACACATTTGCTTGGTTGGTAACTAAGCATGGGAGAGTTGTAGACCCAGTCTCTCCTCACTGCCCCAGGAAAGGGGAAAAGGAAACAAGAGAAACTCTTGTGGGCTGGAAACTAAAACCAAAATTGCTTTAATGAAGCAATAATAATAAAAAGACAAATAATAATATTAAAAAGAAAATTATAAAATAGGAACAGATTTACAAAACCCAGCTCCCTGATTGCAATACGTCATCACCACCAATGCTACAGGGCAGCATGGGTGAAGTCCTGGACTGGACTCATCAGTAGATGGGAGTTGGATTCAGGAACTGGGTTCAGGAACACATGGATTTGGATTGGAAGCAGGCAGATGGATGAGGTCCTCACTGAACAGTAGTCATCAAAGAATAACAAACTTGACCCTACTGATCCCTAAGCTTTATGCTGAGTATGATGCATAAGGAATGGAATATTTCATTGATTAGTTTTGGGTTACCTGTCCTGTCTGCTCCTCCCTGCATATGCAACACTATTATGTCATTTGACTTCTAGCATTCCACCAAATTGAGTAGGGCCATAGAATAAGTCCAACCAAAGGTCTTCTTGCATACCAGTGCCCTGTTATTTTAGCGATAATTATAACCATGAGGCATTATAATCTGAAGAGATGGATGCTGTCTGAAAAAGATGTTCTTCTTCAGAAAATGCTGTTACCTATAAGGTGTTTATCTAGAATATTAGAAAATTTACTCAACTTTAGCTCAATGTAGAACATTGTAAAAGCACTACAGTTGTTATACTATGTTTAATACTACACTTTCTTTAAACATGAGGTTTTAAACTAGGCATATTTCCAAAGATTCCTAAATGAATTTTTCTTAATGTATATTTGGACAAATTTGTAAGTATTCAATTCTACAGATTCTTTTGCATTTGGACATTCCTATCAATTGTAGTTTCTCTGGTTTGTGCTTTTAAATGGGAAAAAGAATTAAATCTACCAAGAAAGTGCCTCTCTTTTTCATAAATTCTTCATTATTTACATTCTTTTTTGTACTCCATGATTTTGTGGCAGAGATGAACTCAGATTTTAATAGTTTCACATCTTTTTTTGTGACCCAAATTGTATCTTGAAAGTAATTTTTCAGTTATGAATTATTATTAATTAGTCATAATACAGAGGAAGCCTTTTAAGGGCTGCCAGTACTGGTCAACAGATATCACATTAGCTTCAGTGTAAGTCCAATTACAACAAGGCTGGTTGTGGTTGTGAAACAGCATGTGTAAAGTTTTATTACTTTTAAAAGAAAATGCTAGAATTAATTACATGTTCTCTACAAAGGCTGCTAAGGGAGTAAGAAATAATCTTAACATAGATTAAAAATTAATAAAAATCAGTGTAATATTTGAGATTCAAATGTCAAAAGGGAAGAGTTACAGGAAAACAGAGAAAAACACTTGTGTAGGAAGCATGGGGTTTTTTGGGTATTTCATTTGGAGTTGGTGTTTTGTTTTGGTTTGGTTTTGGTTTTTTTTTTTTCTTTGTCTGTCTGATGCAATTTCTTTTTTTTATAGCACAGACTATCACTACAATATAAAGCCTCTGTTAGTTTTGACAGCAATAATTCAGTGATACTTCACATTTTCCATTGGGGACATGTTTATTGAATCAGTACTAGAGCCATTCAGATATCCACAGTAAAAGTCGACATTACTAGCAGCAATATATAGCTTAATAATACCCTGGATTTCACTTAGTAAATTACCATACTTTATAACAAAAATTTAATCATAAGTAATTTTCTTAGCCCTGGTGAAGCGAAATACCAGCAGCAAGATCCCAAGAGCACTTGAGTAATGAAAAAGGCCACAAGACATCATCTCTGAAATGACTTCTTATTATATTATGTCATAAGCTCTATTCATATCAAATATATGCATTATAACTTTAGGGTAACCAGAGATACACTTAAGACTTCAATGGAACTTCCATTATAATACATATGTTTTGGGTTTTAATTCTACTCTCAGAATTACTTTAAAAAACCTTGAAATATCTTTTTATCAACTTACTTTTGGGTATTCACAAAGAAAGTAAAATCTTCCAGATTTCTCCAGACAGAAAATTTTCATCTATTTATTTAGGTATTTACTCATAAAGCTGTATGAAATCTATTTTTCATTTTTCGTAAATTGGTATGAATTTATTTCTGTAACTCTGAAGAACTGGGTTTCTTGTTGAACTGTACATAAACTGGAGATAAAGGCATATATAAATCCCCTTTTGTTCTTCTGCTCATGAGAAAGAACAATAAATGATTTTACTTTGAATTACCCACTGAGGAAGCAGCTGAAGAGTAGGGTTGGTAATTCATAAACAGGAGTTCCATACTGAATTGCAAGCTGGTGCTGGGCCAAGCCAGCAGATTCCAACTCAGCTTTCAACCTAGAGGAAGGTATGATTGTAACTTATGGAGCTACCTAAGCTGATTTTAAAGTAACAGACCTGCATGTGTCTCTTGGCTATGTGAAAGTTGGTTTCAATACAGACAACATTTCTGTTAAAATAGTTGACTTTGGGATTCCTCTGCCAGAATATGTTGATGTGGTTTAAATCTGGTAGGCAACTAAGCATATCCATCCCTTACTAGTTGGATGGGGGAGAAAATCAGAACTCTGAAAGTGAGGAAAATCGTGGGTTGAAAGAAAGACATTTTAATAGGTAAAACAAAAGCTGCAGACACAAGCAAATTAAAATAAGAAATTCCTTCACTTCTTCCCATCGGAAGGTAGATGTTTATCCATTTCCAGGACAGCAAGGCGTCCTTACAGGTTGCTGTTAGCTGGGAAGACAAACATTGTAACTCTGAATGTCCCCACACAGACACCTCCTTTTTCTTTTCCCATCTATTATTGTTGAGCATAATGACATATTCTATGTGATATCCTTTTGATTGGCTGGGGTTAGTTGTCCCATTTGTGTCCCCTCCCAAATTCCAGTGCACCCAAAGTGTTCTTCCTGATGAGAAAGCATGAGGAATAGAAAACACCTTGTTGCTGCATAAGCACTGCTCAGCAATAATGAAAACATCATAGAGCCATATAATCATANAGAGGCCAGAACCCTCCTCTCTACAGCCTACCTTCAGGTAGTTATAGAGATCAATGAGGTCTCCTCTCAGCCTCGTCTTCTCTAGGCTAGACAACCCCAGCTCTCTCAGTCATTCCTCATTATTATTATAATTATTATTGTTATCATCCCTTTATTATCAACAAGTTTTCATTACAAATCCAAAATACAGCACAATACAAGTTACTATGAAAAAAAATTAACTCAATCCTAGCCAGAGTCAGTAGAACCTCCTCTCATTCCATACCAACTGCACTACGCTCTGGTTTGACACTAATCCACACTCCTCATTAACAACGTCACCGCTTCCTATCCTTTGATATATACATAGAAATAATTTCTTTATTCTATGGGTCATCCATGTAAAATGTCCTTGAAAAATCCACAAAAAGTCTGTTATGCTAACGTAGTCCATGATTTGGGGCTCCATCTGTTATGGAGGTCAAAATGAACAGGAAGTTTGTTGTACTTTTATGGACTGCTGCACACCAAAGCCAATTTAGGCTGTATCATCACTGCACTTCTGTGGTTCCTCAGGAGATTCATTCATTGTTGGTTTGGGTGACTGCTGCTGTAATACCTTTGGCATATGGTAGCCTCAGCAGTGGTGATATACAGTACAGTACGCTTCCTTATGTGCACTACACAGAACACAGTATGCAATACATAGGGGGGTTATTTTGGGTGGGGCTTATTTCATTGGCAAATAGACAAAGGGCTGCTTCTAAATTTGTATCTCAGCACTTGAATGTCCTACCATCCATTGCTCTCAGTAGTCTTTAACAATTCATTGTATCATTCATCTTTCCTGGAGGCTGGTGCATGATAGGGGATCGTAGAGTCATAGAATCACTGGGCTGGAAAAGATCTTTCAGATCATCAAGTCCAACCTTACTTGGCCACTACTGAATCAGAGCCCTAAGCACTTAATCTACCTGCCTTTTAAATACCTCCAGGGAAGGTTACTTAACAACCTTCCAGGGCAGCCTGTTCCAGAGTCCAATGAACCTTTCAGCAAATAACTTTTCCCTGATGTCCAATCTGAACCTCCTCTGGTGCAGCTTGAGGCCATTCCCTCTTCTCCTTTCACCTATCACTTGGGAAAATAGACCAACACCCTCTTCTCTATAACCTCCTTTCAAGTAGTTGTAGAGAGCAATAAGGTGTCACTTTAGCCTCTGTCTCTCCCAGCTAAACAATCCCAGTTCCCTCAGATGCTCCTCATAAGACTTGTTCTCCAGCTAAAAAAAAGCCACGTATTCATATAAAGCAAAACAAGCTCATTCACTGCTTCCCGTCAGTAGGTAGGTGTTTAGCCATTTACAGAAAGCAGGGGTCTGTTCACTCTGTATGGTCAAACTACTAAATCAACATAGATCAAAAGGCTTTTAAGGTTGAAATATTTTAATCTCACTCAGCTTGACTTTCTCTTACCTTCATGACTATTTTAAAGAAACTGCTTTAATCTAGGTTAATAAGGTAATGAAATGAAATAAATAATGAGATTTTTCATAGCCTTTTTACTTTATAAAATATGAAAAGCTAATCGTTTTTGTTAGGAAACTGAGGGAAGGAAGTGTTTGCAAAAACTGTTCGTGATTTCAATGCTATGCTATAAAACTGGACCTTCATGTGGAGACCTTAACCAAAAAAACAACTTTTTTTAAACTTTAACTGTAATAAATATGGTATTTTCCCTCCCGTTATTCTTCAAGTCATCATAGACTTGAATTAATTTGTTTCAAGGTATACAGCAATTGTCATTGATGTGTGGAAATACATTGTGCAGTTTGAAGCCATTTTTAAGACTTAAGCATATTCAAAGTAGACAAGATTGGGTAAAAGCTGTCTCAGAAACTGATTGTGATATAAAATAAGTCATCTAATAGTTAAGGGAAAGCAAAACTTCCCTTTTAGCTTTCAGATTGCCTTTGTTAATTGAAGAAATTATTTATATTAGATGTGTAACATCTTTAATCTTTTCAGTAGGAAGTAGACATTTTTAAATACCTTGTCCTATTAAGAATCATCCTGGATAATGAAGAAATTGTCAGTCATATTTAATCTCAGCGATACCTGTCTCCACACAAAAACAGGTTTAAAGAAGTTCATTTGCAATGGCAATCATAGCTCAGAATTTTAATGTAGAAGATTATAATGGAAGAGTTATTTATTTGAAATTGAGTTTGGTTTTTTGTGATTCAATTAACAGAAGAATAAGATATCAACTTTAATTCTAAATATCCTTCAGGGTAGAATATGAATGTAAATCATCATTATGATGCACAAAAGTGCTTGCAAAATTTTTAAATGAAATTCATGGTAATCCTTTTGTGTAAGGACAGATTTCCAAAATGTTTTCACCAAATGAAAAAAATCATGCAAACATGAAAAAAAAAAGATATTTGGGTTCAAATTTTACTTCTTAGTGAGATTTCAAACTACTTTTCTTCATGCTGTTTGCATTTTTCTATTATCTTTGTATGTTATATAATTTTCCTAATTGTTTTCCTTTTTTGCAGTGTAATTTCTATTTTTTTACAGTTTCAGTTTGAATGACATTTCAGAAATTTATAGCAGGAACAGGTTTAGGAGATTCTGATCAGTTTTGGTTCTACTATACCCTGCTTTCATTAATGATGAAGAAAGTAAAATGGTGAAATCTAATGAGAAACTATGACCAATAGTGCAAATGTTTTGGTTTCATGAGGGTCCTTTGATTTAAAAGTTAGAAAGCAAACAACACCCACCTACCTGAAATTCATGAAATTTAGATGTTTCATAAACAAAAAGCAGAACAAAACAAAATCAATTTTCAGAGGGCATCCTCCTTCTACTGAGGGGGTTTGTATATTAGATTGCTTCCTTCTTCTTCCATATCATATATATTGAAGTGTTTCCAGTATTATACATTCATGATTCTCAGTTTCTACAGATAGAAATGTTAGTATTTAGGACCTGTTCTTCAAAGAGTATTTTCCATCGCACATTTTTCTATTTGATTCTATGATTCTATACTTACATACTGAATGATTATGCTTTCACAGAATTTCTCACACACTGGAGGTTTTAATTATGTAATACCAAACAAATATATTTCTATTGTGCAAGTTATAGCATTTTATACAGATCATATTAGACAGAAGATTAGTTAGTAGCAAACTTTAAGCTTTGTATCTTAGTTATCAGCACTGGTCTCAAAAAAAGAATCCTTTAAATATTACAATCATATTAAGCTGCCAAAATGTAAGACACGGTAAGTGATGACCAATAGGAAATCAATGGTGAAAATGATGGTTTGGTATCAGTATTCATTTGTTTAATTTTCATCACATTTGGGACGGGGAAGTTGCTTTGGTTTGAGGATTTTGTTTTTGTGTGTGTGTTTTTTTGTCTTTATATTTTAAGGAAGTAAAAAGGATAATGGATATAGTAGGACAAGGGGTATATTTGATGAAACTTCCTTCCATCGAATAAGTGCTTGAGATATTCAGGATTCAAAGTATATTTTCTGTTTTTCTCTTCCTCCTAATTATTTTTATTTGCCAGATTCATTGTATATTTTACAACATTTCCCAGATACACTGGAGAAGAATAAAGCAGAGGAGGGGTTTGATTGTTTTATATTTGTTTTATATTTGAAGATGTTTTATTGATTATTGAAAACAATGGTGTTTCTCAAGAGAATGACAATTAAAATTTCAAATGCATAATCTAAATTCAATAGATAAAATTCTGTAAAGATAGGATGATCTTTACATCATTTATACTTTACGTCCGTATAAATTGCAGTTGAAAAAGTACTTAATCAGGCTGAGTGTAGTGTTCTTTCTACTCTCCTCACTACTATGTATATTGTCGGCTTATTCTACAATTTTGTTGTTTCGTAGCTAAGGTTTCAAAGGTATCAACAACTACATTTGCTAATACTCCCCTAAGCTCTAAGGGGTTTTTGCTATTGCTTTCCTGCAGCAACTATCATTTGCCTCTGAATAAAACATGTTTGGTGCAAATATTACATAACTGGAATTCATGCTACACTTATCCCTTCCTAATTTTTCTTAGTTTTTTATTTCCAGCACTTGTTTATCTCCCTAGTCTTCCTCCCACACTCTCAAAATATGCACTCTTTCTTTCTCTCTCCAATCTTACTCTTTCTGAATTCACCAAACAGGCAACAAGAATTTGCGTTGAGTTGGCTTGGATTTTTTTTTTTTTCAGAAGNGATATCACAGTAATGATAAAATTAAAAGCTTGCATACTATTACTCTAAGCAACAGTATTTGAGAGAATTGTACTAATATATTTAATAACTATTTACATATGAATATAATTTATGTTAATATATTATGCATATGTTAATTTAATTTGTTTCTTTCTCATCCCTTCCTGTCTTTAAAGTGAAACTTAGAACTCTTATACCACTTTCAGCCAATTTTATTGTGAAAGACAAATAAAAGATTTTTCTTTCCCGAATATTTGTCAGAAGAAAAATTAACCTTTAAAAAAAGTTACAGATTTTTTTACAATTTTTTTCATAGAAAATAATACTTTCCCAAACACATCTACTGTGCAGACTTTTAAATTCTGTAAATAAAAAGAAACAAAATCTTTATAATAACAGCTCTTTTTATTTTTTAATCTTTTCTTTTTTTTCTCCTTTTATTTTCACTGAAATTATTATTTTCTGTTCTTTATTGTAGCAGCATGTAGCTTTTCCAGGATTATAATAAATAAAGGATGGTTAGGACTTTATAGTAAGTAGTGTTGTTTCAAGAAAAGCTGCGATATAACCCTAGAAATGCCAATGAGGAGGACTGTTCTGAAACATAAAGAAAATTCTATATTCATAATGTAGAAAATATGAAGGGTAGATATGAAATATATTTAGGTAATCTTTGGTACCTTGCTCCTTCATTGAAATTTAGAATCCTAGAATCTTATAAGATTTGCAGATCTTATAAAACACATAATCTAGCATAAAGTTCTGAATAAGGAAGAAATAGAAAAGATCACAGGATGGAAAATAAATAATAGAATCCCTTATGATAATAAAATTACCTTGTCATATTCTAAGTTATACTACCCTATTTCTGGAGGGTTTTTTTAATACACTCATGACAGCATTTTAGCAGCCAAAGCGGCAGTCTGCTTCTGACAGCAATGGAAAGGATGTTTATTTTTACTAAACCAAGAGAAGACACATATTTTACGATTAAATAGGTTCAAAATACTTTTTTGAGAACTGA
>WAAB01015304.1:62378-74241 GCA_013389865.1 Piaya cayana | reverse complement strand
AGATTGAAGTCTCCCACAAGAACAAGAGGCATTGATCTAGAGATTAACCTCAGCTGTTTATAGAAGAGCTCCTCAGCTGCTTCTCCTTGGCTGGGTGGCCTGTAACAGACTCCTGTCACAAAATCTACCTTCTTATGGGCTCCTCTGATTTTAACCCACAGACACTCAATCTCCTCATGACCACAATCCATCTCAATAGTGTCCAAGTCCTCCCTTACAAAGAGGGGTACTCCACCTCCTCTCCTTCCTTTCCTATCCTGCCTGAAGAGTTTGTACCCCACCATAGCTGTGCTCCAGTTATAGGAGTCATCCCACCACGTTTCCGTGATGGCAACGACATCATAGGTTCCTTGGCCTACAACAGCTTCCAGCTCTTCCTTCTTATTCCCCATGCTACATGCATTGGTGTAAATGCACTTCAGCTGAGCTGCCAAGCCTTCAGTCCTCTTAGAGGGAATAGAGTTCATTCCCAGTTGCCTGGTAACTGGAGTAGCTTGTACCAGAGCGCCCATATCTCCCTTACCACCCCCAGGTGTGTTGACCCCCACTTTCTGTGTGGTGATGTACTGGCGGTCCTCACCAGCACACCCTCTCCGAATCACTAGTGCCCCACATTCAGGCTCACTCCTGTCTAGCCTGGTCTCAATCCCCTCCCCCTTCACATCTAGTTTAAAGCTCAATATATGAGCTTAGCTAGGTTTTTAGCAAGGGCTTTAGGCCCCTAGGAGACCCATGTGTTCCATCCTTAGCAACAAAGTCTGGGGGTGTGTAAGCCACCCCATGATCAAAGAAGCCAAAGCCCCTTTCCTCACACCAGGCTCAGAGCCAGGCATTAACTGAGTAGTTCTTCCTGACTTCCAGGTCCCCTCTGTTTAGCCTTGGGATGAAGTGGAATACTATTTGTGCCCCAGAGCCCTACATCATTTTCCCAATGGCCCTGAAGTCTTTATTGAAGACATTATGAAAAGTGTTATTGAAATTCACATTTGCAGAGACAAATGGAGCAATTTACCAGCTCCTCAAAAGAAGATCTCTGTCTCCAGCTTCACCTGAGAATGTATGTTTACATATGAGCAGATGTATGCTCAAATGCAAGGCAGTTAAGATGAACACACTGTTAACAAATACAAGCGTTCAAGATTTTGACAGGCACCAAAAAAATTCCAGTGCTTTACTCTTTCTGTATCCTGCAAAACCAAGGATTATGAATACAACTGCACTATGTTCATTGTACATTAACTTTTCTGTTCCTTGAGAAAGATAAGGACAGGCTTGGCTTTGGTTTTACTATACCTCAGGTGAGGCCAAGCATTTGATTACGTCCACAGAAATGAAGTATTTTTACAGCCTTCATCCAGGAGATGTCAGATAAATATTATATATGCGTTACTACAGTTCTTGTTTTGATATTACCTGACATTATAGAAATTGAGAAAAAAGTGTCACTTCCTCAGGAGATTATGAAGTAAATTAACTAATTATAGTGCTTTACTGAGACAATTCCTTGGTAAAGTCTGCTAAAATAGATGTTTGGAGACCACTTCAGGCAGAACCAAGCACAGAACTTGGGATACCACCTGCTGTTCAAGGTAAGAATTTAGATCACATTGTTACAAAGGAAAAAGTGATTTTATTTGTCATGGAATTCCAAAATTTAACTTAACTTTTTTTAAAAAAAAGTCAGGAATGTATCTAGTTCATTAGAATTACTGACTCCAAATATTTTTCAGTATGGTGACAGGTAGAGAAAGAAAAGAGATCTACAACAGAATGGCAATAAAAATGTCAGACAGACACCTATCTGTCTCCCTTAGAAACCCAATATGGTATTGCTGCAATTTGCTCTCAATAACTGACCATCAACTAATCTTTTTACAAGAGAGGCTTACGGCCATAAGCTTCTATTGATTTTAAAATTAAGAATAAAACTGGAAGAGAGCCACATGCAGAACACCCTCCAAAAGGGTATCACAAGAAAGACCCTTTGGCTTCCCTATTTAATCTCTGCAAATTTATGTACTGAAAAAAGCTAAAAGGAAGTCCTTGCTAAATCCACAACATTGTAAGCAGTGCAGTAAACTGCAGCAAGTGCAGTAGAAACTGGCCTTACTGATGCACTGGGAGCTCTTCACCTTAAAGAGGATTTCACACATTCTAAGCTTCTTGAATCAAAGAGATAATGTTTACCACCCAGAGCAACATATGGAATTAGTTCCCACCCTCTGAAAAGTCATTTATTTTCTATCCTTGAAAGAGCTTTACATTTCAGAGAGTTAGAATACATCAAGTAAGGTCTCTAAATAATCTTTCATTCTCCATCTCAAAGCCACCTGTCTACCTCCACAAGCAACATTCGTGTGAATAATAACTTTCCTACAGGAAAATTGTCTATTTTAAAATCTTGTTTTTAAGTGGCTAATAGAACTGGAATCCTTAAGAAAGCCTTTGCATTCAAGGGACAATATACTGGAAACATGATTTCCCCCGTAACACTCACTAGAAATTAACTGTTTTATCATTTATAATCAAATACTCAGACAAAAGCCACAAGCTACATTTCCTATCAATAAGAATCAAAAATTTGGGAAGAGATGTAATATAAGCTACCACAAATAGAACAAAGAAGCTTACATGTTAATAAAGCTGACACTGTGAAATCCCCTTTTTTTAGATCTCTACCCCTTGTTATGTTGCTGTTGTTATTTATGAACTTGTGATGCATTACAAATTGACAAGTCAATGGAGCATGCCAGCTGAATTTAGATATAAATGACATAGTAGATCACAAACATACATTAGCCTTTCTGTCACAGGGCAGAGTCAGGAGAAGGAAGGGGGATTTAACCTTTCCCTTTTTACCCACGTGTCACAGAATCAGATATTAGGAAACAAACTGCTGTAATGTTTTTCCTAACTAATAAAATACTCAAATTCTGGAAGACTCCTTCCAGTACCACTGTTAAACATTCCAGGCATAAGAAGATATCAGGTTCTCCTACAGCTGAAGTGTAACTGAGAGCTATTCTCTCTCCATTACCAATTCATTCCTTGCTCTGCTGTTTACACACAAGACACATGAAATACATGTATGAAGGCCTATATTTTAGGATTGTCTAAATTTGAAGTTGGTCCATCACAAGCAAAACATTACTGATACTAACACACCATCTGACAAACCCCATGCAAACTTCCAGACTGGCTGGCTAGACAGGTTCAAATCAGAAACTCACCTGCCATCCTGCGAGATCATCCTCAACTCAACAGCCACTTATTACCATAAGCAAGGAAAGGAACAGAAGAGCTGACAGCCTGAGCTCTATAGCTGTGTCAAGAGCTCAACGATTTTGTTCTAATCTTGAAATAATTATTTACATTTAAAATCCATTTCGAAGAATATCCTCAAAATTTTAGCCTACTTCTTAAAATTGAGACAGGAATTTCACAGCTTGACAAGTTTTAACTTCTTCATGTCTTGAATGGAGATTTCTAGATACAGAAAGAAACAAAATCAAAAAACCTCTTCATGTCTGCTTTAATACAGTAGACTACAGCACCTGTTAAAATAATGGATATTCAATTTAGTATGATCAGATTTATTTTAAAAAATATAGATATTTACGTTTTAAATTCCAAATCACCTTTAAAGGGAACAAAATAGGAGGATGGCAGTATTATTGGGGAATGTTGCATTATTAAAACTGTAAATCCCTTGAAAGAAAAATACATAGTCTCTTTTTTTCCAGTGTCGAAAAGGATAAGAATGTTTTCCCAAAAGTTCAGTAAACAATTTAATACCCTAGTCAACTAAAGTGTGTTTTGTTGCCTTTGTTGCTTCTCTGAGGAATAATGGGTACTCTAAAACACAGGAGTTTGGAAAGCTCATGCTCAACTCTTATTCAGCAAAGCCGTCAAATTCCTGTCTTACAACCAATGTGTGAATAACATGCCGCAACTTTAAATGGATTTAAATGTTGCTTGAAGCATGCAGTTAGCAGGTGTTCTTTCTTAAATCATCAGTGGAGTGACCCAACAATTAAAAGTTGCTCATATACCACACCAGAACATGAGATTGGAATTCAAGTAATATTGCTAAATTAAGAATTAAATTGTCCACAGATGAATGAGGTTTTTGGGTTTTTTTTGTTAACTGCACTAAAAATAAGTCTTTCTACTACTGAGTTCATCTAGGGCAAAATATTCAGAGACATGCATCCACAGCATGTGCGTGTTACTGTGCCTAATTAGAAAAACAACCAATCAACTGCTGCTCTTGCTCAAAAAAGCTACAGCAAAACTCTTAGCTTAATTTCCATCAGGAAAACAAAAAGTACATTTTGATTGTCTCTCCTTCATATCCCATAGTTCTTCATTGTGTTCTTTCATATCTGCCTTGCTCCAGCTGCACATGAAGACAAACCTTTCTCTATTTATACATATATAAGGAATATATATAGGAACAGTTGGACTTGATGATCCGGTGGGTCTCTTCCAACCTGGTTGTTCTATGATGCTATCATTCTATGATATAAAAGAAGACTTTTAAAAACTTATGTATACACACACCAACACACACACAAACAAAAAAAAAAAAAAAAGTTTATCATTTGTTATTTATTTCTCTGTCATACTTAGGCTTTACCATTAGTTTCCTTTAAATTTCATAGCCAGGAAAGATGATGTGTATTTGCAAGACATCCAAACAATTGTTTCAGTCATGCTCCAGACCTTGAGCTGGGGGAATGGACATGTGGCAGCACAACTGCCCAGCTTCCATGGATACCTGGTGCTGAGAAACTCCAGTGTACATAGGGGCACCAATAAGTAGGTCATAGTTTTATGGAAATCATGACAAATGCCTCCATCCCACCAAAAGGAAAAGAACAAAATATTTACATGTTAGCTTTTTATCTCAGAAAATATTTATTGTACATATGCAGTTTCTATGCAGTAAATGGACATCAACTTGTAATCTGCATGCTTTAAGAATGCTTCAGTATGTGCCAAGGTTAGACTCGTCTCTGTTGTGCGCCCACTTGAACAGAATTTGCAGGTTTTCCAGCGCCTCCATGATAAGCTCCAAACATACACTAACCTTCCTCCCAGCACTGCTTCAGTGTACTTACTTCCACTGCTTCAACTGCAGCTGCAGACCCCACACCCAACCTCTGCTAGGTACCTTTTCCTTTCCCCTTGCAATGTGTCCCTTTTCTTACTGTAGGTTGTGATGGCCTTCCTTCCTCAGGTTTCCCACTTCTGAAAGCAGCGTGCTCCTTTTTTTTCTCCTAACTTCCCTATCCTTCTGGTAGCAGAATGAAAAATCAAAGAAATGGAAGCACTAATGTATCATAATTTAGCAATGGTGCAGCTGGTATATAGGCTCAAAGAGCTCCATCTGTCACACTTCTAAAGCAAAGATGAAGAAAATATCTTTTCTTGTCACTTTCTCATCTAGTAGTTGAAAAATACCAATACAGAAAGGTTCAAAAGCAAGGAGAAAACAAAGAACAATTTCAATAGGCAGCAAATATCTGTAACTCTGCCCAAGCACTGACACAAAAGATTTTGCAGCATGAGAAGAAACAAACACGCATCTGCGAACTTTAAGTCTGAGAAGCTACAAAGCAGATTTGTTTCCATTTCATCTCCATATGATTTGGGTGCTCAGTAGGCATCGGTGCGTGCTTGAGGACAGATTTGCAAATGAACAGTATTTTGACCTTGGTAGCACCTACGTAGAGCCCAAGCAAAAACTACTCAACATTTACTCCAGAGTGTGAGAGGACTTGATTTGCTGTCATCACAAGCCTCCCACTCCAGACTCTCATTCTCTCCTCTCCAGAGACTACGTGCTGATTGCTCAAGCAAGGAGATGAGGAGGCAAGACATCAGCTTGTTTTCAGGAGAGATATACAGTACAAAAGCAGCCAAAGGGTATGAGCAAATCAGTTAGGAAAGCTTACTCAAACAGCTGCAGAAATAGAAACTAGCCAGCTATAAGAGGTCAGAAACTGTGGGAAGAGGGAGGACAGAGGACTCCAGTCTAACCTTGCTGATCTTGTCAAACCTGGGGCTGAGGAGTGACCACTGCCACACACTTTCCAAATGTCCTCTCTTGTTTTTGAAAGTAAACCTGTTGTGGGCAAGATAAAATTCTGCTTAGTCCTCTGGCCTCCACGTTTTCCTCCCCACAGGAGGGAGGGCATGAGTTTGAGCAAATGCACAGAGCAATGGTGCAGAAGGCAGACGAGACTCTGAATTGCCAGGAAAAGTGGACTTCCTGCAGGGAAAGAGCTTGGGCAAGTGGTCCAGGGAAACTACTAGCTTCTCACTTTCTAGCTCTCAAATGTTCTATATATTACAGCAAATCATTTCTGAATATTTTTCCAGGCACCCATAAAATCTCATCTGAAATACTTATATTCAAAGAAGAGGAGCTTAAACTGGGAAGGTTGCAAAGAAAGTTTACAAGAATTATTAAAGAAGTCTCTTCAAAAGAGAGAAATTATAAGAAATTACGATTACTCTTTTCAAATGTGGGAAGGTAGATGGGAGAAACAGACAAAAAACCCCTACAAACTATTCAGTCAAAGGACAGTGTTTCAGCTAGGGGCCAAGTAGTTATAAAACAGTTGCACCCAAGTTCAGACTGGAAGTCAAAATGAATGAAGAACCTAGAATGAAGCTCTACAATGCTTTTCCCATGTTTAAGAGGTGAAGAGGGAGCAAGAAACACAGTGTTTGAAGACAACATGACAAGCTGACACAGAAAGACTGTGACTGGATCTCTGAATAAGGCTTTAAACAGAACAAGATATTTTGTTTTCACTTTTTTAATTTTCTACAAACAGCAGATTCAGATATTCATGAGTCACTTGGAGGATTCGAAACAGAAATCTTCCTCCTCCCAGTCCATCCTTTCCTCTTTTTCAAAGCCCTAGAGAGTTGCCCCAGTTGGGCAGAAAGTTGGTTAAGATGTGTTGGTGTTCTTAGTGCAGTTATATGGACCTGTTCATGTTTGATGTTAAATTATTTACAAAAATTTGGAGTGGAAGGAAATTCTGTACTGTGCCACTGCCTCACAGCCCCATCAGAATGCTAAGAGGTTTTTTTGCTTTTATTTTTGCCATCCTCTAATGAGGTATACAGTCTAATTCCTAGATTAGTCTAAAAAATTTATCTAATAAATACTGTGCAAATGCATTGACCTAAGATTGTAGCAATATCCTAAAACTCACTTGCTCTACTTTATAGCACATTACAGCTGCAACGTCTGATCTTTTACTACAGGATATCAATTCATACTACATTGTTAAGAAGCACACTATCACCCATATAACATGGAGTTCATATTCTGTGAATACTTCTTAAGCATAACACAGCTGTTGCTGTTACGGAGGAGCACACTCAATGACCCAACAGCACCTCCTATCCAGATACTCATAAGAATACAGAAGAACAGTGATAATGCTATGTGACTCGAGAATCCCTTGCTAACAGTTACTACAAAGTCAACTCTCCTTTTTTACAGCGTGTGCTATGTGAAGGTGTTAAAGTAAAGTAATTTAAGTGCTACTATACATTTAATAAGATAAAAACAAGCAGTGAACATTACCATCCTAGAGACACCACTGAAGTTCAAAGACTTTTCATTATCTAGCATACCTCACTTATTTTTACCTAGATACTGCCTTTCAAATCACATCCTCCTCTGTTAGGGATATTCAAAGGCAATTCTTCAGCTTTCTTTTAAAGGCTACACAGCAATGAAACACATGGATGCAATCAGCTTGGTGATGAACATGACTCCCAGAAAGCAACGCTCCCAGAGCACTCGCCAATTTTATTTCAAGTTCACATTATCTGGCTGTTTAGTGGGATCTTCCAGATGCATCTGTGTACACTGCAGGGAAGGCTGGTACTTCTGTTAGCAGATGGCAGCTGACCATGCCCCTGTGTTGTCCAAATGGGAACTGAATATCCACAACAATGACTGAAATTGGAACCATTTTACAGGAAGCACTGAAGAATTAATTTAAGAAATAGCTACAGAAATTACATTTAATTTCCTATTCACTTGTCTTCTCAACGTTCACTTAAACATGGTGTTTCCAACCAATCATTTCTGACTTACACAACAGGGATGGCCTAGCTTTAATGGACCATAGGTCATTACACTGCACAGTATGCTTCTGAGGAAGAATTCTGGATCACTCCTCCTCCTTCCCCTTCTTCCAGTGCTGCTTTACAGGAGCATTGCCTGAGAGAGTCTTACACTCTTCTGAGAACTGAACGGTGTGGTTCTGTCTGGCAACCACTGGGAGCACTTCTTTCTGCAGGCAGCTAGAAGACATCTCCACTCTTCCATAGGAATGGCAGGCAAAGTCTGTGGCTGAGATCAGTAATACAGGAGAAAACCTGGGTTCCTTTACAGAAAAACAGCACTCACGCAAGGAAAGCATAGCAATACCTCTCTAGGACAGAAGCAGCACTAGCTGGTATTTCTTTTCAAAGGCCTCAGAGAAACCAGACCCACTGAATGGTCAAAGCCAAACCTTTGTCAGGAAAAGAAAAGCACATGCTGTGAAAACTGCAATGTCTTGTAAGGATTAGGCAACTAGAGTGGGGGCTTTTTGTGTTGGTGGCGGGTTTTTTGTTTACTTTGTTGGTGTTTTTTTTTAAATTGAAAGGTGGACAGCAGAGATGAGGAATAGACTTGGACATAACTTGCCTGAAACCTAAGGACAGACCTGGGTTTTGAGAACAAGTCCCCAGACCTCACTCAGGTGCTCAAATCACAACCACCTCACTGGAAAGACAAACATTTCTATATTCTTATATTCTACCATCAAATTCACTGTCTCTGCAACATGTGTAGTTTGCCCAATGAAAAGTTACAAAGGGTCAGTACTGGCCACTTGCATGTCAGTGCTTGGTTAGCATGAAAACTTAAGAAAAACCAAATAAATGAACAAACAAGAAGGAAACCACCACCAACAAAACTGCAACCACAGCAAAAACGTTCAGACTAACAAAATGTGTCTGAATTTTATCAATCTACTCAAGGTTTAAATCATACTTCAGAGACTTCACCAGGTGGAAAGCAATTCAGTCTGCTGGAGGGGTGCAAGAGGGAAAAATCAGTGCTGCAGGCATAGCCTGTTCCATTAAAGTATTTGCTGGCTCCGCATGCAGTGGTCTAAAGAATCCTATCCCCAAAGTTGTGAGCCTTCAGATAAAAAGAAGCAAAACGAAAAGAGGCAGTCATGAATAACATAAAAACCACACAGAAGCAGACAAAGACAAAAAATATTTACAGTTTTGAAGGTAAAAGATACTAGATGCCAATACAATAGCCCACCAATATCTTAAAAATGTATTTGGAGAAGCAGTATAATATACTGTTCAAGATGTCAACAAGAACATAACTCTGGAGAAAATCAAGCCTTACTACTGTGAAAAGCTTCCAGAGATAGAAGAATGAGAATACAGCATCTGTTCAAGGCAAGAGTGCAAGAACCTATTCCTGGATAAATATTCTGAAAAAAACCCAGATAAGCCTTCATAAACATTCAGTAGGGACAATCTCACACACCACAAGGATGCAGGAAAAGAGTTCATGGCTGGTCACCTCTTTATTACCTCTTCTATCTGGCACTAAGTTAGTCTGGAAAATCTAGCAAGGGCTCAAGAAGGGACATCTACGGAATTATTCCAGCAGCTACACAAGAGACACCTTCCTGGAGCAGTAAGAGGTCATTGTAGCTGATGTGCAGCCCTGATAGTCTAAAACATGCCCTCCATTTATCTACAGAAGAGATGCAATATGGACAGGGGCTATGCAAACCTTAGGTAGTGAGCAAAGAACAGTACTTCAGGATTAAAACACAGCTTGTTTTCTCATAAAGCCCTGCTGCAGGCGGCACTGTTAACAAGTTGTATGACTAATGCTGTGTGACTCTAGTAATGAGATCTGGCCAGGAAAGGCTGGTTCAGAGGATGTCACTCTCGAAGCACAAACACCTTCTATTTCAGACCTTGCTCTCCACATTTCCCAAGAGACACTGGGCAAATCAAATGTTATCTCATCAATTTAAACAGCATCTAGTGTCCCAAAAACTCAATTAATCCAATTATGAACTTGTCCATTTGTTTAACATTTAGGTTATCATAGAATGGTTTGGATTGGAAGGGACCACGAGGGTCACCTAGTCCAACCCTCTGCAGTGAGCAGGGACATCTTCAGCTAGATTAGGTTGCTCAGAGACCCATCAGAGACCCATTTTTTTAGATGAAGGGTGGTGAAACACTGGAACAAGTTCATTGGAACACTGCCTCTCTGGGTAACTTGTTCCAGTGTTTCACCACCCTTCATCTAAAAAAAATTATTCCTAATATCTAGTCTAAACTTCTCCCTTTTTAGTTTAAAACCATTACTCCTTGTTCTATTGCTGCAGGCCCTGCTAAAAATTTTTTTTCTATCTTTCTTACAAGCCCTCTTTAAGTACTGAAAGGCCACAGCAAGGTCTCCTTGGAACTTCTCTGCTCAAAGCTGAACAACCCAACTCTCTCAGCCTCTCTTCATAGGTTATGACTGAGCTTTTCTTACATCCTATCATGAAGTCTTTCACGTCCTCCCTTTCATATTCCTTCACAACCCACATCTCCCTGACCCCCACAGCAAGAGTCTGGGCATCTCTCTGGAAATTCTTAACTAGCATTAACTCATTACATTTCTGGATTAAAACAGGAACTACAGAAGCAACTGTCTGTAGCTACAGTCTGTTCCTTCATGGCACTGCCTTTCTTCTAGAGAGGTTTGTACATGCTATGTATAAAGAGCTTTGAGCTCTAATGAAACGTAAGAAAATTGAGAAGAATTGAAAGCAGTTTCTCAGAGATCCACCTTAGCTTTTAACTGGCAAAGGTACATTTCACAAAGGATACCAAAAGGCTGCATGCACTGCTGAAGTCAGTGTCATAAGCTTTATGCCAGTGGAGACAAAGCACCTTTAAAACACTGTGGATACTTAGGGCAAAAGGGCTCCTAGTGCATTTCACAATGTTATATACTGGTCATGATCAGTTAACCCCAAGCTCTCTTATCAGTAGCATTCAGCTGTGTACATGGGACTGTTTCAACTCAATACTTTTCATGTCAGTTTTTGCCAATCAGGCTGTTTTTCCATAAGACCTTGATTTCCCAGTTCAGGTAAGCCCTCAGCTATAAATTTAAAGGTTGGCAAGTAAACTCACACATGTTGTGCTTCAGCACACAACAGCTGCAGATTTATAAGCTAATTCTCTTGTTAAAAGCATGCAAGATTGGCTCCATGCATTTAGGACTCAGCCTTATAGATCACATCATAAAGTCAACTACACAACTCCCAGCCAACTTCGCCTTCTTTTCTGGCTCCTGCTGAATGGGAAGTGAGGATTGTCAAGTCCCATTTGTTTATGCAGCCCTCATTTACTCTTGGACAGAGCACTTTGGTGCCAAAGCTTCTTCTATGCTTGTTCCCCTGCCTCTTTTTTTGACATGTCACGAATTTTTAAAGCTACAGTTGCCTACCTGCAAAACCTGAGTACCCATTTGATTATTTCTTTTACAATTTCAAGTGTTTGAAAAAACTCCATTGGGAGTTTATTGGCCCAACTCCATTGGGCCAGATTGGATTCACCCTAGGGTATTGAGAGAGCTGGCGGATGTACTGGCCAAACCCCTTTCCATCATCTTCCAACAATCCTGGAAGACTGGGGAAGTTCCACTGGACTGGAGGCTGGCTGATGTTGTGCCCATCTATAAGAAGGCTCGGGTCACAGGGAGGACCCGGGGAACTACAGGCCTGTCAGTCTGACCTCAGTG
>WAAB01015304.1:0-61599 GCA_013389865.1 Piaya cayana | reverse complement strand
CCAGGGGAGATTTAGGCTGGAGATTAGGAGGAAGTTTTTTACGGAAAGGGTCATTAGGCACTGGAATATGCTGCCCAGGGAGGTGGTTGATTCGCCTTCCCTGGAGGTGTTTAAGTCACGAGTAGATGAGGTCCTGAGGGACATGATTTAGTGTTTGGTGGGAATGGCTGGGCTCGATGATCCAATGGGTCTCTTCCAACCCAGTGATTCTGTGATTCTGTAGGAGCTAGTGACACAAGGGGGGTTAAACATAGAAAACTGGAGGTTTATATTTGGTTGCAGACATAGTCTAGAGTATCAATTATATTTGGTAGAAAAGATACTCTAACACATCAGAACATAAAATCTCGTTTCTTCTAACAATTCTATCCAACATGTAAAGACAAAGCTTTTCTGTTACTTCAAAGAAAAATAATTTAACCTGAGGATAACTAAACAAAGCATTTCAGACTTCCACGTTACAATTGCTACTCATTACGTGCCACCAAAACTATAAACACAATAACCAGGAGAGACCCCTTTTATAAAAAAGGAACAAAAGCAAGAACAACCCTAGAGTACATAGAAACTACCTCATTATCTGTTACAATGGTCAATAGAAACAGGAAAAGAAAACCTGCAGAAGGGGTTTATCATTACTTCCCTATGTTCTGCCACAGAATATCCATTTTATGAAGAAATGTTCGCATACATTTCTACAGGCTCAGAGGTAGCCATAGCAGTTTCACTGACACTGCGCCTGTGTGGTCCCATAATAGAAGCACACTCATATGAGCAAAAAATTGCTCCCACATGTTACCAGAGATGTTGACTATCCAGATGCTTTTGTATTGTGAGCTACTAGAACTAAAGGTTTTGAGTGGGAGGTGGAATTAGAAAATACAGTTGAGAATGATTCACACAGAAACATTTGATCTGTTAGCAGTTAGTTATCAAGGGCTGTCAACATATGAGTGACTTTAAATCAAGTTACAATCAGAGTGGTATAAACCACCACTCGTTAGCTTCTAAAGATTATCAACAGGGGGAAGGCAAACCATGACAACCACATAACATTTGTAAACCCTGATTTTCTCACTCTAAGAAACCCAAACACCCTAGTTTTGATTTGTTCACAAGCTTTTGAAAAAAATCCATTTTGCATATCTCATCAGGAAAGGAAACCACAGCCTCCAACTCCACCTGCTACAGCCACCTGGAGTGGGGCTCATCACTGCTGTAGCAGTAGGTTGAAGCTCAAGTCACCTAAGCAGGAGCAGGAATACTTCTGCTTCTACCCCACCTTTCTCCAAACATGAAAAGGTTTCCCAGTCATGTGCTGTAACACTAAACCCAAGGCACAAATGAGTCAAAGATTCTGTATTTCAGTTTCTGTCAGTGTGAAAATACTTTGTTTCAGTGTCACAATGCAACTATACATATACTTGGCAAATGCTGATATCACAGTAATACTACAGAACTACCCATGAGAAGAAATTATTTCTGACCTTACCATAAGACTTACATTGTATGTAGTTCTTAAGACATAGTCACAGCAAGAATGATAAAAAAAATGTAATAAGGCAGATATTCTGTGGGAGATTGTAGTATTATGTGAACATATTACTAAGTGGTATCATAACACACAAGAATAGAGAATTGGCTAAAGGTTGTCTTGAAGGATTTTTTAAAACATGAGTGCATCACTTCAGACTCTTTTAATGTAGTCCATGTATATGCAGTATTTAAAACAAATACCAGTGGGACAAAATAATACTTATGTTAAAACATGAAAATATTGGCATATCTTAGTGCAGGACATTTTTTTCTTTGAGTGCTGTAAGAAAGGGAAAGAATAAGTAAAGGAAGAGGAGAAAGTTGAGAAGGTAACACAAGTCCTACACAAGCCAACCTCTTCATTCTTTGTATAGAGATTTTAGAAGAAAAGTATTTATAAAATGAACATTTAAATAGCTAGAGGATTAAACTGAGCAAAAAGTAGCATTTTGTTCACAAGGACTAAGTATTAAAAAGCCCTGCCTACCATCTTTTCATACAATTACTGCACTAAGAGAATCAAAGTGATCCAACAGATGCCATTTTCAACATCTGCAATACTCTCAATTAGCAACATCTGAAGTACAACTTTCTGTCTCTTATACTTATTTCATTCTGATTTGCCTACCTTGTGTCAGGACACATCTTTTCAGCAATAATAGTAGAGATTAACACTGAAAGACACATAAGAATATGGGTGCCATACTCAACTGGTTGGCATTTAGACTTACAAGTATTTCTCCTGAGGAGCCTAATTTATGTCCTATGGAAAACTGCTGTCTTTCAGATAGAAGCAATACTCTCAGAGGCAGCACACAGCTGTTTCAATAGTATTTCATTTACCTTACAGGTGAAGAGTATGACAAAATCTGAATCTGAGGCAGTGCCAGGACTGCAAAACACAAGAGATGTAAAATAAATTCAAGGCTGTGCACTAGAAGTCTTTCTTCTTGTGAAATGGATTATTAGGAATACAATGGGGCTGTCAGCAAGCTATTCATCTACTATGTGCCATTTTTATAACCTTCTCTTCCCAGTGCTTTGCTCTTCATTGTGCCTTTAGAGCATGCCCTTTCAAGGAAATATCAGAGCTGACAAAGATGACTTGCCATCTCCAAATAAACACAGAAGAGTCTATATCCTTCACACTTCTTCTTCAGTAATCTATAGAAAGCCTTTACACATAGTATATGATGGATATTTTCATACAAGCATATTTTAGCACTTGGAAGCAAGCTAATACATTACATGTGAAGCAGAGAGAAAGCAAATGCTGTTAAAACCTTCCGACAGAAGTCTGATGGCACACTTCAGCTCTGACCTGCAGCCCAGACAGCTACTGCAGTTCTGTCCCCATTAGTTAAACTGATCCCTGTGCCAGTTTCTCTTATTTTTGGACTAGAAAGAGCCATTGAAGGCCAATTCTAGTCCACTTCTCCACCACTTCTTTGACACTGTACATCACACCTAATTTGCAAGCTCCCTAATCCTGTTATTCCTCTCTGGAGACTCATTTCAGCAGCCTGATGTACCGCTGAGCTATGTACTACCTAGCAACACAGAGTATGTTGTGAACCCAAAGCAATTAAGATCTCATCTAGAATCACCAATATAATTTAAGTTGCAAACCCAGCATTTGATATTGGATGCTGCACTTCCAACACATTACCGAGAAAATGTCTTTGACAAAGTGAAAATTTCAGGATGTGGGTGGAAGCATGCGTAAACTGAACCTAAATTCAGAGTTTGGGGGTTGTGTTTCTGCTATTACTAGAGGAATGGAATTTCAGGAAAACTGCAAAGAAGTAGCACAGGTGTGAACTACTTAGTTCTGTGAAGTCATGGCCAACTGCACTGATCCTGCAGCTCAGTGTGACATCTGTGGTCCTTTTTCTTAAATGCAACAGATTCTGCAGGGCTTGGGTAATGCTTTCTTTCTACACTGCTAGACCATTTGCTGCCCCAAATAAGCTGGACGGTTAAATACAATGAAATAAAATAATTAAATACAATGAGTTATTCCAGCAGCACTTCTGCAGGATCAAATGTTGGAAAATGTACCACTACTGGCTTCCACACACCGCCAATCTACCTGGCCTCATACTAGCACATATTTCAACTATTTAGAAAGTATTATCTACTATCTACTATTACTATCACCATCATCTAAAATACTCAAATGTAGGAGTTTTTCTGAAAGCAAATTTCAAATTATCATCTCCTATTAGTGTGTCACTGATCACAGATGTTACCTTCAAAGCTTCGATATAGCCACTGAATGTTTATGGGTATTTTAAAAGTATCATGAATAGTCATTAATGCAGAGACCTTTTTCTTCTGACAGTCATTAGAAATTCAAATTCCAAATACTGCCAAGCTCACTGCAGTCTCATCTTAAGGGAAAGAAGATATAGAACTAACTGTCCACAAAGAATTATCCTGACAATCTGCCTTTATAAATGTTGTGGCAGAAATGACAGAATCAGAATATTTCCTAAAAAGAATACAGAATCTTGAAACAAAAAAATACAGTCCATGCTTGGTGCAATCATTACTGAGGAAGAAAAAAACAATAGGATTTTGATCACTGTATAAATCCAGTAAACATGGAGGAAAAAGAGAAGGAGCCTATGAAAAAAAAAAACCAATCTTTTAATTTCTAGACCTAAGCCAGGGATGGCATTTGAAAAAAAAAAGCATCAGTCCTGAAGTTTGAGAAGAAAAGTCGTGATGTGGCAGTCTCTCAAGGATTCAAACTGCTGACCTACTCTACTGGACTTTTAGACAAGGGGTTAAGAGATTTCTAACTGCAAGAGGAGATACTTACTGCAAGGACCAATAACTTAACTAGCCTCAAGAGGCCCTCTCATTACTTATACAGAAGTTTATATGGCCCAGGCTGATATAAACAAGGTACCCAGACTTACATTTTATGACATGGGATGAAGATACAGAAAGAAAAATCAACCATATGCATTTTTAGGAAGAGGTAGAAGAAGCCAGGCTTCTTCTGAAGGCTGTTCACAGGTTTTTGATCATAAAAATATCAAGACATTGATCACATTTTATGATTTTATAATGGGAATATTACAGATGAGTTAAATCAAAGGGTCTGTATCAAACGTTAGAACTACTGAAGCTAAAGTTCATAGGGACAATAAGCCAGCACTACTGCTTTTAACATTCTTTTTCCTGTTGCTTTCTTAAGGCAGAGAGAGAGTTAACCTGGAAGGTGAAAGCCTAGATTTTCACCTTTTCAAGTTTAAAAAAAATAACCAAACAAAACCCTCTTGAGGTCTGGATCTCATCAGCTCTGTGCCTGTGTGTGCTTGGTCAGAATCCTATAACCTCGCCAAACTCATCTGCACACTCAGTGTTTGACAGTACTTGCAGCATTTAGCAGCTAGCAGGTTCTCCAGCTGTCCCTTTACCATTGGCTATTAAAAATAATAGGTAGTACCTAAGTTGTAATATATAAACTTCAGAAAGGAAAGCTAAAATTGTTTTTCATAAGTTCAGGCTCCAAAAAAGCTTTCCAGAGTCCTCAGAGTATGGGCTCTTTACAAAGCAGTCCATTACCTTCTTTTGACAGCTGAGGTGGCAATTTATGCAACTGTGGTGCACAAATGAGCCAACAAAGTTGATTCTGATGCAAAAGAAATTAAAATGTAGAGACTTGAAGTCCTGATTGATACAGTGAATTGAAAACAGCAGCCAACTTAGCTGACTGTGCGAGACACACTGCTCAAACACTTCAAGTCATTTTAATGAACTTCTCAAGGCATCACCACCACCAGTGAACAGCAGGAGCTTTGCAACTGATATGGAATCTGTTAAAACTCACTTTATAACCTTCCTGTAGAGTGACAATATAATCACATTCTTGCTTTGTATTGTTGCTCATTACAGAGACAGCATTATGTGACCAAAGATCAGGTTGTCACTGGACACTTGCATGTAGCTGGGCTCTTGGAAAAGGTAAGAAAGTTTTGTTGCCCTCAGAAATATTGCTTTTATTTTAAATAGGGATGTTTAATCACTGCTTTTGCAAGAGTAGTGACTTAACTTTGATAGTGTACTACCACTGTTGCTAAGGTTGATTTTCAGATAATACACAAGTTGAAGGAGTTTAGAATCTAAGTATACGTATAACTGAACATCGAGAGAACCTATGCAATAGAGACTCACAGAACAGAGGAAAAATGTATTCTAGAAAAGATGGCAAAGAAGTTTTTAGGAACTTCCACCTAATAAAGGACCAAAACATCACAAGTGTGGAGTGTGGCCTTTGAGCAAAGGAAGACAAGATCAAATCTACTTCTGATGTCATCAAAACCATCACAGTTAACCCTTAATGAGACTATTTAGTTTAAAAGTGGTAACATTATGAAACCAGTATCTCATGAGGTTTCTAAAACAAAGCAAGAACACTGGTTAAAAATACTGGAGACTGTTTATAATGCATAAATGTAGGTCATGGATCTGCAGCTGTACAATGTTCAGATGCAGTCAACACAAGGAGATAAAGAGCGGGCAGCCTGATCTAGTGGGATGTATCCCTGTCTGTCACAGGGGGGTTGGAACTGGATGATCTTTAAGGTCTCTCCCAGTCCAAACTATTCTACGATTTGATGATTACAAGAGTCTTCCAGGAGATAGTCCAGAACAGTCACATTAGGCTCTTGCTTTATTGTCTCCCTGGGGAAAACCTTCCATTTTCCTTCCACTGATTGTACAGAGTCAAGGGAAGTAAGGCAGTGCAAATACCAGAAAATCAATTAGTTAGTTAAGACAATAAAGGTATCTTAAAATATCTTTCTTCAAATACCAAAACGCCATGATAGTCATACACTGGTAGCATTCGAGAGAGACCTACACCCATGTGGCAACACACAAAGAGCCAGAGGCGCTGGGAGAAACTAAAATGAACTTTTGTTTTCCCATCCTTGATTAATTTTTTTTAGGTTTTATCTGCATCACAGGTGCTCAGAACATGCAGACTTTCCTTGGCAGGAATGATACCCTTGTATTTTGGCAGCCAGAGACCATGCTGTCACAAGTCCCCAGAGAACAGCATACACATAGGAGCATACAGCAGCTGCAAAAAGTCACTGTGTACTTGACTGTCTTCTCAGGGTTCAGTAATTTGCTGTGATTTTCAGAATTAAAGTTTACCATTGTGTCTGATATTTCTGCTATGGCAGGAGCTTGGAGGACCTCTTGGGTGAAAGGTTTTTCATATTTGACTGCAAAGATACTACCCCTTTTTGCAATCTGGCTGCCAGGAGCAGTAACCAATGCTTAGTACTGTAATTGGAGGCTACCTCTTTTGGGTGCTAATTTGAAAAATTAATGAGCAATTCTCTGAATAAAACTCAGAATGAATATCATAAACTGACTGATTATCATAAGCTGACATTCTCCTTTTCCCTGTCCACAGCTCTCCCAAAACTACAGTATCTCTTTAAAATGATAGCATGATGTCTTTATGTCCAGTTACTCCAAAAAAAAAAAAATCCAATAGTCACATGAGCACAGATTGAGGATAAGCTAAGGAGGATGCACGTCATGGTAGGAAGCAAAAACAGAAGCAGAATCATGAATGCTTGCTAAAGCTCTCATCTCAAATATCAGTAAGAGAAACAAGAATAATACATAAGCAAGGAGCCCATTTCAGTTTACAGAAAAACCCATAACAAATAAAACCATGAACTTCAACTATTGTTGATATCTAGCAATTCACTAAAGCTGGTCTGTAAACCCATACACAGTACAAAAGCCAGTGCCACCTATTCTGCTAGATATTGCTACAATCCTCTACTCTTCAAGAAAACTGCAGGAATTGCTGCTATATGTACTCACATGCACACAATCTCATTTTAATAGATGCCTGCCAGGTGCCTGCAGCCTTGCTCCGGCAGAGTTGAGACACAGGAACCTCACCTGCTCTAGATCAACTCACAGGACATTCCATGTCAAGGGAAATTCTTAAAGGGATGCAAACTAAAAATTCTGTGTGCTCATCACTAAATCATACATCTGCCCCAATATGAGCCAGAGACTTTGAGAGACCCGACAAGGCTGTTCAGCAAAAGAATCAAAATCACCTATTTTTGACTTCGAGGAACACCACTTATCTTTACAGAAGTTAAAAAAGGGGGGAAGAGGGGAAAGAAAAACAGGTTGTGTTCATGCTACTGACTTAAAAACTGCAATACAGCAAATGCAGTAGGTTTGGTTGGAGTGTATGTTCCATAGGACCTAAGTATCACCTGAAGCTCTCCAGTACTTTGTGGGTAAGACAGAGCAATGAAGCACAGTGTCACCTGTGTGCTGCTTTTGCTTCTGGGTAATATAAGACATGAATTGTGCAACAGAAATGATATGCCTTAAACCAAACCCGGAGACCCCTGGACACTCCAGGTTGGGTCATTACTAGTAAACACTTCTGCAAAAAGGTGTGGAAAAGTGTGCTGCAACCAGTATACAGATTTTTTTTTTTAATGTGAGTTTCTACATCTAGCAGCAACAATCTGGCTGCCACATGAATGCAGATAATTCTACAAGTGAAAAAACTACAGACCAGGGAAGGAAAAATAGCAGACTTTCCTATGAATATTGTCTCTAATTTCACAGAGGAAGAAAAATTAAAATACAGCCAATGAAGTCAAAATCCTATAGGCTGCCTTTCCCAGTGCATTTTGAACTTGAAATGGTTGTTGAATGTTTCTTCTTTCTCCCTCTCAGCACTTTTCCCAGTCTTTGGAAGTACCCTCTCCAATTATACTGTCTCCTTTAACCTTTTTATTTCAAGTGTCCTTCAGCTTCCAGTAATGTCCCTATTTAAGTCACAGCAACAAGCCTAAGAATTGTTCAGGTCACTGCAATCACCTGTCCCTACACAAACCTGGAAAATTACCCTTGTATCCCTTAGTCAGTATACATAAAGTTGTGTCTTGAAGTAACTATGTCTCAAGAGCAGATGTATCCTGAACCATGCTCAAGCTGAACCACCAGATCTCAGATTAACGGAATCTCTGTTTTCACACATGCTGTGTCATTATTCCTTCCCTCCTTCCTCTTCCTATTAGCATGCAATAGCAAACAGAGACCTATTGGAATTCATAAAGTAAGTCAATCTTCAAATTCTTTATTTATTTGTGTAGACTTCACAGGTTTCAACTGCTGTCTCTGCAGGGAACTAAAGACCTGCACTCAATTCTATATTATTAAACACAAATATATAAATGCTACCATTTGGTCTTAAAGAGATAATAGCAGAGAAAATCAGTTATTTGTGTTGCTGCATAGCGAAGACTTGTTTAACCAGCAGCCACAAGATGCTGAGTCAAACGCTCTGTGGAAGCTTAAATTCACTATTTCCTTATCTTTGCATTTAAACACTTTGGAAAATTTGTTTCATGTTGTAATAGATCTGCCCTCCCAGAGGAAAGATTTGAGGTTAGACAAGCAAACTGATGGCCTTAAGTGCCTGCCACTGGTTCTATATACCCCAAGCCTCCCATAGTTCTCCAAATATCCATGCCGAACAGCTGACTTCACAGTTGCTAGTTTTTGACTAGATCATTAGACTAGGAAATAGCTAGATAGACATGCAATGACCAGTTGCTTACAGGAAGACATTTTTGGAAGAGCATCCAAATGAGTAAGAGGCCAACTACTGTCCAGAGGCAAGTGAATAAGAACAACAGCCTGAGGAAATCACTGAGGTTGAGACATGTCATGAGGGCACACACACTGGGAAGATAGACACAACTCATATGACAACCAAGGACCAAATTAAAATAATATTTTTCCATTTTCGTATCTGCCAGAACTAAAACAGAGAAAGGGGGAAGGGCGGAAACGAAAGGAAAAACCTTACCCACCCAGTTTGTGCGGATCCTAAGTTTCCTTCCTTAGTTAAACTATCACTAAACATATTCTAACAGCCTTGCTGAACCCTACAAGTACCGGAGCATTGACAGCAAGGACTCTTGTTTCTCTGAGAGAAACTGGCAAAATTTAAGTCAAGTTTAAACAAAGGAGTCCATCCTCAAAGTGATATGTTTCTTAGCATAAATGCAAGATAACATTTATCTTTATTTTGCCCAACTGAAGTATACACCTGTGTATGCAACCCATTTAAAGAAGTTTCTAAAAGTAGATGCTGGAAAGTTCTAAAGCACTGTATTTCCTACATAATTAGTTCACTTGTTACAAATTTTAACATGATTTATTACTTTATTAAGGTTAGTTTTAGAAACCTCAATCAAGAGATTGGCTCAGTTAGTCAAGAGCCAGACAAGCACATTAAAGTAAAAAAAAAATACTACCACCACACATGTCTCAGGCAAAAATAAGATAACCTCAGAGTGAAGAAACACACAAACTAAACAACTCTTCAAGTCATTTAAAGGACTTTCATTCTTAAAACAAGCTTGAATCCATGCCAGTAGTCTCTTGTATTCCTAGGTCTGCAATTGTGACCTTCTATATGCCACCCTGCTCTTTGCTTCTGTTTTCATATATGTAAAATTGATCTACTTAAACTTAGCATCAAGCCACTGATGTGACAGAAGTGCTGCAAGTATTAATTTAATGTTTGGAAAGCGTTTAAACACTTTCAGTTGGAAAGTGCTGAGAGCAGATGGAGGATTACATTACACTCTCTGCAGCTAACTTGCTTTTAAGGGAATATTAGGGTGGGGATTGCTTCTAGGCAGATAACTCATGCATTTAGTTTCAGCCTGAAAGCACTTCAAACATCTGAGCTAGAGGATAAGCCACTCACAGGGGAGATCTCTAATGGAAAGGCTGAGCTGAAAGCACTACATAACAGTCGGGCTGGTTGATACCACCATCTTCAGACAAAGTCTTCTATGAAGACTGTAAAGAGAAGACACAGTAAGTTACATTCAGAATGTATGTGAAACTATACAAGGCTCAGCTTTCTTACAAAAGCAACACCTGGGATGAACAACTTGGCTTGCAAGGATCATTACTAAAGTTTAGAGAAAAAGTACAATGCCCATAGTAAAGTCCTAAGAAAAAAAAGTACTTTCAGCACAGCCACAGATTCACTTCAGAGCTTTGAACATCCTGCATTAATTTACCATTCAATAAAGAGCTGTCTTTCATTAGACAGAAGAGCTACTCCCGTGTCCTTGCAGGAACAGAATAAAACATTACAGAGAGAGTTCCATGAGAACAATCTACAAAACCAAACCTATTTTCAACAGTAAATCAGAGCTCCTGTTTATTCTGAACAACAGTGGGAAGATACAGCTAAGGGCAACTATGATAAACCTGAGAATACAGATACCACCATAACTGCCCTGTGCTGCTTTTACAGTGCCGCCTTCTGCTTCAGAATTTCACTGCTACAGAAAGGCTGCTCTCAGCAGGAAGAAGAGTGGTGCCATGCAGCATGAGCACCCAACAGGACTCCTGAGTGTGTACTAGAAGCACCTCTCAGCTAACATGACAGGGCACTGGGCAATAAACAAGGCCATTAACAAAAAAACAAAAAACAGCTATACTTAGCCTAACCTAGGTAGCTGAGTGAAGACATACCTCATGCAAGAGCAGAATGCATGCTTCTGGAACATATCAGACTGTCACAATTTTAAGCTTACAAATGCTGCTATGGCCAGTGAGAGAGTAAGTTGCCAGAGAAGGGGAGTAGAGTATTTTAGGGATTTCCTGCCTTTATCACTCTATTGCTCTTTAGTTTTGGAAAACCCAATAAGCTGCTTTTTTATTCAGTCTCCTCACCCATGAAGTAAGAAGCACTTCCCTTCTTGAAAGTAATGAGAATCAATACTAAGTAAAGACTTACAAATAATGCTTTAGTAAAGCACATACAGAAATGGTCATATCTTTCTTCTTCTGAAGACACTTCCTCCTTCAATTTGTGTGCTTTAGAGTAAGAAGGAAGAAAGAGGAGGTGGGAGATGCAAAGGGTAGTGACAGCCATCCCCTGCATAGCTCTGCTGCACACAGGAAGAAGCTAACACCTTGGCTTCTTTCCATCTGAAGTGCCAGCATAACTATACAGAGTGTTTCCAGAACTCTCCCTGGGAAGTTTATTACCAAGACAGAGAATTAATTTAACTCTACCTTTAAGAGTCTGTAAATTGAGAGTTTATTAAAAACAAACAATTAATATGCAAATGCCAAGGCGACTTCCCTCCCAATCTGCTGTGGCTGATAAGACAACCTGCAGGGTACATTATCACTGACACAGGTTCTTCTTTATACTGCAAACACTTCCTTTGTATCGTAAGATCTCCATGCAGTCTGGCAAGTTCAGAGCAGATTCAAAAAGAAGGAAAATTTGTCAATTACATAAGAAGGAGTCAATCACCTTGTTCTTGTCTCCACTTTGCTTACATCACTAGAGATCTTGCTGTTCTAAACAGCTTTAAGCAAAATAAGACAGCTTCTTCTACCTATATGCAACTACTTATCTACTACAGATTTCTAAAGCTGTATCAATTCTGGAGCTATTTCCAAATATTACTTCAGAAAGATTAATAAATGAACAATCCAGTATAATTCTGTTAGTGAGAATGCCACAATCCATGGAGGTGACTGACATACCAGAAATTAATTCTGGTTTGAAAAGGAGAAGAAAGGTATGCTTTGAAGGGAATGCCTTTTCTTAGGCATTGCATACTTGAAAAGATGAAGGTACTTGACACAAGGAAGAATCACAACAATTTTATATGAGCAAAAGATTTTACAAGTTTCTCTCACAGAAGTCCATCCTCCATGTAAGTAATAATCATTTATCAGTGTCACTTGGAAAAATATAGCCATCTTTCACTGAGGAGGAAATGGTCTCATGAGGGGAGAAGTAATAGAACAGTACAGGTACAAAGGAAAACAGTCTGCTAACCCTGATAAACAATGCAATGTTCTATGAAACTTTAACACAACTATGTCAGATGCCACCATTCTGCCTGTGCCCATGCTGAAATAATAATAAATATGAAGATGGGGGCCTGAACTCTATCATACAATATCAGTGAGATATGATGTATATGGGGTTACACACGTTTAATGTTCAGCACATGGGCAAAATACATTCCCCATATCCCTGTTTTGCCAGAACAGGCATGCAGTTTCTTCTGATGCCACAACCTTGCATGCTTCCCACTAGTTTTGATGCTCTGTCATTCTAGAGTGAGTGGCCACTCCTACTGCAAACACATACAGAAGATTTGCCCTACAGTCCAGCTACTCAGGGAATGAATTTCTACTATGTGTAGTCTCAAGAACTGGAAACACGTCTCATTCACTAAACCTGCTGTACCACAAGTTGCAATTCAGTTTAATCCTGTGCTGAGAAGCAAGGTTTATAAAAAAATATAAAGAAAGAGAGAATTACTGCAAGACATCAACTTCAACTTTCTACACTATTAAAGAAAGTCTTCCAAGGCCTTTATTTATTTTCTCCTAGTGGCAGAAGTCATTCAGTGTGCAAATGTATAATCAGATTGTATGACAATTGGAAACTAAAGCAAGGGCAAGGAACTCTCCCATTTTATTTCTGATAAGGGGAACATCCATCTGTGTATTCATCAAGTTTTATGATTCAAATGAACATATTCATTCCACTTTACAACAATGGGTACCCACTGTAATGCACTCTCATTCTTCACTGAAAAGCCACAACATAAATGATTGTGTTCCTTGTACCTATGGTTCGGGGACCAGCAGCTCAAAGGAGACAACATGAACACAACACAGTGAGGAAATACGGTCTCTCATCTTGAGCTTTTTCCATCCAACACTGTGTAAAGTAGTAAGACTGAATTTGTTAAACACATAAAAGTAGGTTCATAGGATAATCACACTGCTTCAGTGCTACACCTCAACAATGAAGACAACGATCAGCAAGCAGATCAGATTTTCCACACAGCACTAACTAATTAATAGGGGAAAAGTAGGAGAGGAAAAAAACCTACATACAAAATACAAACCCAGAAACATCTGAGATGCTGCAACCGTCACTGAAATGCTAATTCAGTCACGGCTTACTCTAACAAGGTCTATACAGCAGAAACACAAAACAAAACAGGTGTGGCCAAGTAACAACTTTGCAGTATTCTCCCCAGATCCATTCCTGTTTGTACAGGGTATCAACAAACAGGGAAGCTCTCAACAGGGAGGAAGCAACCTCTCTGCTAGTTGTCAGGCGCATTTTTATTTCACCTTTTCTCCCTGAAGAAACACCCAAAAAGTCTCTAAAAGTTAAGCAAAATAGACAGCCATGCTTCCTATCTCAAGGACAGAGAAAACGTTTATAGATATGATACAACCAAAAAGCAATAAAGACACAGACAGAAAGAGAGCAGCAGCAACAATACTAAGCAAGTTTTCAGCAAAGGCTAATATACAAGTGCCCAAGTACATTTTTTTTCCTCCTTAAGAGATAAACTGAGTGAATAAACATCAAGCCTAAAATTAAGTGGCTGTGTTCTGGTAGCCATCCTGGAAAAGAATTATGAATAGCTCAAGCTTCCCCACTTCTCTATTCATATGACTCCCCAAATCTACCATATCTGTCATAGCAGATGCATTGCAATATCTGAACACAGCACATTGTGTGACAGGAAATGGTACAGATCAAATCACTGCAAACAAATCTGTAAATTCAAGGTTTCCTATGAGAAAAAGCATGGCCCTGCAGAAAATACTCATCTGTTTCCACGCATAGACAGCCTTGTGCAGCATCTGCGTGCTGCTTCATCTCCCCCTTTTTCTCCCTCCCTAATACTTTACTGCACACAGAAATTAGTCAGTATAATATTGCAGCCTATGGCTATGACAGACATCTTCGGACTATTTTTGTTCTTTGATGCTATGAAATATCATGAATGTATTTGGTATCAACAACCAAAGCTGTAATTGAATTTGAGGGGGGAGGAAAAGGTCTGCTTTCTTTGTCTGATGCAATAGTAGCTGAAACCAGCAACAATAATCTGCAAGCATAAAGCACAAAAATGAGGATCATATCTGACACTGTTTTTCAAGCCAAGATGATGATAGGTGGATGAACAAATTGATCTGGACAATTTCATGCTGCAGCATTAATGAACGCTACAGGAGTCTAATGCTTCATGACTCAAGCATCAGCTGAGGGATGGACAGCATGACTTCTAGGTCTTGTCCACCTTTAACCCTCTTTTATTAAAGTCATAGTGGCCTTGGACTTGCAAACTAACTCTGTGAGGTTACTGCTTGCATTGAACCTGTCTGAGAGATTTATATTCCCCTAACATGGGTACAGTTTGCCTTACAAAGCATATACTGAATCACAGTCACAGAGAAAAATGGTCAGGAACAGTCACAAAGAGAAATGATGTCATGGGGTAAGGTGGGAAGTAAAATACTTCACTACTGTGTAACCAGATTTGAATTTTTTGTTCCCAAAATTAAAATACAATGAGCAGAGCTCATCTGAATCATACCACCATGTCCCTGGTGCACCTCTGTTTAAGTCAAATTTGATTTCATCCTAATTTCCCAAAGTGGCATGTCTGGCCCCTCAAAATAAAAGAATTTCTAACAAAGCAACATGGGAAACACACCAATCTGAGAACTGGTCCAACTAGTCTTTATCAAAGAGATACTGGAACATAAAAGATTCAGAAGTTAGGAAGGCTAGACTGGAAGATGTACAGTGAATTACCACCATGCAGCCAGGATTTCACCCCATGCAAGACTGGAGTTGCACCATTTCAACCTTTTAGTTGACCAGAGACAGCCAACAAGCGTATTGCTGCTCTAAATATATACACAACCAAACAATACCCAAAACATCAAGAGTCAGTACTAGTAAACTTTTATAATATGCACCTGTTTTCTGTACTGAAAATGCATGAGAGAATAGTATCAATGTAATGGGTTTCCCTGTCTTGAAAATATAAGAAGGGAGGAAAAGGCCCCACCACTTTGTAGTGCAGCTTCTAGCCTAGGGTTAAATTCCCCAAAGAGAGTTTCAGGTTCACAGACAGATCAAATTCTGTGGAGTGCAGGAAAATTAATGAGGGGAAAAGAGAAAGAAACCCCTCCTTGTCAGTACAGACTACAGCCACTGTCTTCCTGCACCAGTACTCTCCTACAACTTGACCTTATGATAATCTGAATGAAGAAAAGTACAACCAGCTTCCATAACTGATCAAATTTTCCCCTCCTAAGATTATTTTCAGTTGTTCTAATATAAAGTATGCCACTTTACTCCTTACTTTGAGCTTCCATTTAAACTGTACTAATCTAATTTATCGTATCTGTGCTACTATGTTACTTAAAGTGTGGTCAATAGTATCCTGCTCCAGAGACATAGGCAACTTGTAAAAGAAGCAGAAAAGTAACATAACCCCTTAATTCTTCAACCACAGCTGTACAGCTGCCTACAAGTGAAGAGCTTAACATCATAGACATGCTGGTTTTATATATAAAGAATCTAAGGAAGTCCTCAAATCTTCAACATTAGCATGAAAGAGTTCAGGTATTAATTTGCTCAATAATGGGAAAATCCCAGGTAACTTTGTAAAATTATACGCTGCCTATGGTATCTAACAACACAGCCTAGAGGAAAATGAGTAAAGAACAGCGTTGTTTAGGGTTTTTGAACTCCAAGATGACATATCTTGCAGACAGTCATACAGGTTCACTAGCATGACAAATGGTCTCTGGAATGAAGACCCAAACGAACCCATGCCTCTTGCTGTGGTGCAAGCAGCAACAAAAGCTTCTACCCCCTTGGAGGTTTTTCATCTAGAAATGCAGTTTGAGAATAATCATTGGAATAATCTCCCCAGAGAAGTGGTGGATTCATTCCCCAACATTGAAGACTTTTAAGATTTAGCTGGACAGGGCACTGGGCCATTTTGCCTATATCATGCTTTTGCCAGGAAATGTTGGACGAGATGGTTCTTGAGGTCCCTTCCAACCTGTTACTCTATGATTTCATTTCACTGGCCATAGTGTAAAATACAGCATGATCTGCCTTTCTGCAAGGTAGATCTAGAGTGTAACCATCTCATCAGCATTAAAGACAATCAAGAACTGTGCAGAAAAGTGCTGTTCTTGCTCAGAATTTCTCAAAATTTGAGAGGAACTAAGGTTAGAGAAAGAAAACAATTAGAATGTCAGCCCACAAAGCAGGGAGCAGAGCTTCGGCATCTGCACTGCTGAATTGGCGTGAGCTAGGATAAAGTACTCTCTATCAGAATAAGGAATTTAGCTCAGCTGCGTTCTAATACAGAAACAGTCAAAGTCCCTACTCCGGCTCTCTAAGTGGGGCAAGATTGTACTATCCATAGGCTTATGAGGAAGAAGTAACAGGGCACAATGAAAACAGACACTACTTCAGCCTATTTAAAGTCAAACAAAATGCAATATAACAAAGTTTTACGGTATTAGCTTCAGCTTAGGAAAACTTCAGAATTACAGAAACTGCCACGTGACAGACATTACAAAAAAAGTGGAAGACAAGAGAATCACGCAGGCTCACAATGCCATCTAACAAGCGTCTGTTGTTTCCATGGTGGGTTTTAAATGTAGGGTCAGCAGGTCGTATTTATTTTCATGTTATTTAAAGTTTAATAGTCAGTACAGCTGTCAAAGTAGCAGAGTCCTGGCACGACCACTGGCGGGGGACAAGCTGCAAACCGGACTGAAGCAAGAGAATCTGACTATATAATTTATATAAAGAAAACCTGAAGTGTAACGTACAACTCTGTTACTACACTGTAATGTTTTGAGAATTGCAAAGATGAACATTCTCTGGGTTTACAGAACTACCCACATACATACGTGTGTATCAGTTTACCAGGGCCAAGCAATGAGCCTGCTCATCTACATAAATAGAAGCCTTAACACTAAAGAAAGAACATCATCATCTGAAAGGTTTCAATCTAGGTTTCAAATGTGTTAACAAAGCAGTGAAGAAACACAAGGGTTTTGGTATACCACATTCCTTCAGCTATATACCTTCAAGAGTATTATTTAGAGAACACTTTGGAGTGTCAATATCCCTCTGTCTTCAGGCCACTAAAACTGACCCCTGCACACTATGACCCAAAGCCCCACTACAAGTGAGGTGACCTATGAAAGTAATGTTGTACATCCAAAAAAAGATCTCCAAGAAAATAGATGTAGGAATGTTATCACTTTTAGAGGTCAAAACCTCTATTACAGTCATTGTGTTTGTGCCTGTACTTTAAACCACATACCAGCTCAAATGCACCTTTTCCAGCAGTTTGAGATGGCAAAGCAGACTGGTCTGAAGCAGCTAAGCAGAGGATGCACTTCTCACTGTCATCTAGTACAGGAATAGTTGCTTATAACAAAACAGATGGCTGTAGCTGGTAACACTTTAAGCTGTTGTTCTTAAACACATCAGATCCGCTTGTCATTTAACTACATGGCCTAAAATAGGCAGTTTAAGAGCTGCCTATGCAGGTTTTAAAGGGAGTTGCTCTATAAGGCCCATTGGGAAGGATGATGGGAAGGGAGGAAATCAGAGTTATATATTTAAGTTGTACTTACATGGTAAACAAAATAACTCGAAATGATCTTTGGAAGTACAACCCATTCCCTGCTTCAGTTATCCTCCAACACATCTGAGCCCCAGTGAAGTTATATTTTTAAATTAAGAAGAGATACTTCCTCACAAGTCCAACATATACATTAATGGCCCAGGAATGCCTTACCTGTTGCAGTAGCATATTGCTTTAGTATTCTAAAATCAGAATGTTATGTTAACACCAAGCAGATATTGTGAGATGAATCCTCTTGTTATGTGGAATGATTGAAGCAGCTATCAAACAAGTTCTTAGGAGGGGAGTTTCATTAAAGCAACACCACAAGTAGGTGGTTCTACTAACTTGGAACCATGTGGATTCACTTTTGGAATCTGGTCTCAATATTCAGAGAATTAATCACAGAAAAGAATGACTGGACTGGACTGTTACTGCACAAAAGAATGAAAAGGTTTTTCCACCTCCTTGTTGCCAGCCAGATATATTATGGTTTTATGCAATGAAATAGATCACTTCCTCTTGCCTGTGCAACAGCCATTACCCTTTATTTGCGTGTACATTCAGTAAAACGTGTTTGCTTATGAAACAATTTTTCCTTCAGTCTAAAAAAGCTCTTCTTTCCACCACTCCGTATGTATATTTTTTTTAATACATGTATTTATAGTTAGAAGTGCATACAGATTGTTCTTGTACAAGGTCTACACACTTACCCAGGATCAGCAAAGCAGAAAGACATTTCTCAGTAGAGATTTATTCAGAAATTACATTTCTTTCCTGCTAGTCCTCAATACAATCTTTCAGAACAACCAAATTCATAAAAATCAAGAAGGGATACCCACCACAATGACAGATCTCACAAGTTAGTTAGGTTTCTCTTATAATTATCAACTCAGACTCTTCCTGTCAATGTCCAGCTTCAGCAGTTTGGAGACTGTCCTACTTTAATGCTCCTTTTTAAGTCATGATCCAAACTTGCTTTTTTTTTTTTGAACCACTGGTTAGCATACTCAAAGCAATGAACACCTGCCAGACAGTACCAGAATTCAGCTGCAAGGCAGCACTCAATGCCTTTCCTGAGGCATTATATTCACCAGGGAGCTTTAATTTTTTTCCTTCTACTGATTTTTGGAGACTTCAGCAATCAGAGAGTTAAGCAGTCTGCACAGGATAAATTAGGAACCTGATGATCAGTTACTGATAGTTTGTCTTGAACTTCAGTAGACAAAGTCACTGAAGCCAGGCAGGCAAATACACCTGATAAACACTGGTAAATAGAAGATCTCTTCATCTTTTCCCATACAAAAGCAAAGGTCAAGCAACACCAGCAGATTCATATCACACAAACATCATATGGCTTCTCGCAAATGCATGCTGTTGAAAGCTCCATTTTTTAAACATCCCCTAGCAGCCAATTTGTCCTAGCTCATCCTGATAAATTAAAAATCAAAATGAAAGTACAGATGTTCTGCATGCTTACTTCCAGTAAAAGGACACTGGTTGTATAAAAGCAGCCAGAGGACCTCAGTGGCACTCTCCAGGTATGTAAAAAATGCCTAAAAGTTGGGAGTATTCCAATGTTGGTTTTAAGTACCACCAGCATTACAGAAGAGCCAGCAAAAAGAGCTAGAATGGTTAGTGGTGACAAGCTGGTTTTGTCCTCTTCACTGCAACAGAGGGATTGGATACTTTTGTCAACCAAAAAGTCCTTGGGAAGCTAAGGAGAAATCACAGACTTTGGCTCTGTGCTCTTGGATTTGCTACTCCTCCTGCAGGGGAGGGAAAGGTGTTGAGTGATGAAGGCCTTCAGATAAAGTCCCTGTTCCATATCAAGGGAAAGCAGATGAGGACCATGCCAGAAAAGCCAGATTGTAAGAGACAGAGCTGCACTCTGGGACCACTTGCAATCAAAGCTGGTAGCAATTGTGATTCACGCTAGCACATATGCTTGTTTTGGTCTTGAAATCTTAGTCAAGGACTCCATAATCCAAAAGAAGGAACTCTAAAAGAAAGAGTATCATAAACAATAAAAGGAAGATACCATTTTCATCTGGAAAAGCTAAATATCACATTTGCTAATGGATACACACACAGACATCATCTACCAGAATGGCAAGTTATGAAATAGGAATCCTAATTTCAAGTACCTGGTGCATTAAACTTGTGTAAAGAGTTTTAACCTGTATTTCACACCCAAGCTATTAGTTTCAAAGATGAAACACTTACTCAAGTTTGCTGAAAAAAACTTAAGAGATTCTGAACTACAGGATGAAATTATTCTCTAAACAATTCTTGTCAGTTTTCTCATTGCAAAATAAATTAAGATTTCTTAATTTAAAAAAATGCTAGGAAATTCTCTGCAACCTACATTAAAAACTGCAGGTAAAAACTGATAAAATACACAATCAGAAAGCAACTTCCTCCAAATGTTTCTGTTCTCCTATTTCTTGCAATCTGTAATACAGTAAGTTTTGCTCTCTTTTGCTCATGGGAAACTTACATTCAAAACATTATTTTAAATGCAGTTTTCAAATATATATTATTTAATACAGCAACAACACAATGCACCTTGCAACAGTGCTGCTTTTATTAATGAACATTGCAGTGCCTTAAGAGAAATGGGAAGAGAAGTGCTTTCAACAGAATCATTACACATTAAATATTAAGGAATCAAAAAGGAAGCACAGCTCAGCACTCTTGTGATAAACATATTTCTCATTTAAACAGATCTGAAACAGCATCCTACCATTGAAGCTGGCAATAAATTGCTACCATGTGTGAATAGCATCACTTGTTGGTATTTAGTCATCTCCTCTTTTGCATTCATGATGTTCAAAAACGAGAGAAAGAGAGANGAGAAAAGGAGGGAAGCACTAGCAATTTATAGATCAGACACAACTGAGTTAATTCAAATGGCTTTTGAACAAAGGTGGCATTAGAAAATCCAAAATTTCAAATAAGTTATTAAAGAAAGCTTCCCCTTCCTACCAAACTACTGTCATATCTTTACCTCTCTCCAGCTGGAGTTCAGACCTCATGAGGAGCCATAACAAATTAGTTCATGGCTGTGTAAGCTTCTGCTTCGTTACACAGCATAATGACAATTCAGGGAAGAAACTCCAACCCTGTTCTCTTTGCATCCCCTCTAACTAAAGCTCCCTATAGGATGGTGATTTTTTTAATGGGTAGTAAGTTTATCTGATGTTCATTCTTCTACTAAAACTTTGTAATTGCTTTTAAATTTTCAAATCAATTGTAGAAAGACTGATGACTAAAAGGATAAAATAACAAAGTCAGGGGGAAAAAAGTCTATCTTGTTCCAAAAGCAACACACAGAATTAGAAATATTACCTCAAAAAGCCCAGCACATCTGTGTGCATTCAGCCAGGACACAACTCTAACGGTGGTGAGCAGAGCTCCTAACTTCCCAGGGCAGACAAGTAGCCTAGATACTGAAAAACACATGATGATTTTGTTGCAGATTTAAGACTGCATACTCAACTTAGGTTTTAGTTATCTATTCCACTTCTTCAGGAAATACTGTAACTTTATCTCCTAGGCTCGGGTAAATGCATGCTACTGTCTTCCAGCACCAGTCATCTGTCGTTACCTACCAAGTTAAAATTAATGTCTGATCCAAAATAGTATTTTAAAAAGAACAGATTTCAAACTACTGCCCCTAAAATGCAACAAGGTGCAGAAGCCACTACCATATTATCAGTTGTCAGGGGGCTTATGATGCCTCAAATGTTGCACCACCTTGGAAGCACCAGTCCATAACAGCAAACTGCCTTGAGCAGGAGATACCAGCTAATGCGCATATGTACTTATTCAGGATTTTTGCACCAGTGACAAACATACCATTCCCCTAGGAGTCCTGCAAATGTATATAGCATATGGCATAACATCCAGAACAGATTCCAACCCTTCAGTTAAGGAATATCAACAGTTTTATGGTCAGAATGCCATCCAACCACCTCATAATGGCTTAATTCTTGTTCCCTAAGTAATACAAAGGTTCCTCAGCTGCTGTAGCAGCGAGATGTTGCCAAAGCTTTCCTTTTCAATACCTCTGCAGGCCAAAGAGCTGTTTGACAACGGGTATGAAATCACTCTGTAAGCCTTTTGAGATAACATGCAAGGCTGCCTTACAGTGAATGGATTAGATCTTCTAAGTTGCTTTGCTCTCTGTCTCTTTCTCAGCTCAAAGAAGGAAGGGACCTGCATGCAACACAAGCATCTCTAGGCTTCCTTGAAAATATACTGCTGACATAATGCTTTCTAATATGTCTTCTTCCTTCCACATGTAGACAGTTGTGTTTATATTTCTCAGTCTCACAAATGGGAAAACAATTTCAGCTGTTCATACACACAACAGCATTCGCAAAACACTGCATATCTGACTTAAGTAAAATAAAAATTCTTGACCTCTCATGGATGTTTGATTGGTCATGTCAGAAAATATTTTCTGATCTCTAAATCTGACCTAAATCTTCATATTTTGCAATCTTCCATATTCAACTGCTGTGAATGTCTCTCACCTTATATATCAATGTAGTCTACTTTTGAAGTGACTCTTTCAGACCATGTGATGTTGCAAGAAGCAGCTTTAGAACAGTCTCTAGTTCTGTTGGTGTACATTCATAGAATCATAGAATTCTTAGGGTGGAAAAGACCTTTGAGATCATGGAGTCCAACTGTACCTGTCCACTACCAAATCATATCCCTAAGCACTACATCTGTCTTTTAAATACCTCCAGGGATGGTGACTCAACCACCTCCCCGGGCAGCCTCTGCCAGCGCCCAATAACCCTTTCAGTGAAGAATTCTTCCCAATGTCCAATCTTAACCTCCCTTGATGCATCTTGAGGCCATTCTCTCTCGTCCTACCACCTATCATTCAGGAGAAGAGACCAACACCCACTCCCTTCCAGGCAGCTGAAAGGTGATAAGGTCTCCCTTCAGCCTCCTTTTCTCTAGGCTGAACAACCCCAGTTCCCCCAGCTGCTCCTTGTAAGACTTGTTCTCCAGTCCCTTCACCAGTTTCATCATTCTTCTCTGGATACACTCCAGGACTAGCAGAGAGGGGCCCAAAACTGAACACAGTATTCAATGTGCAGCCTCACCAGTCCTGATTACAAGGGCAGAATCACCTCCCTGGTCTGTCTGGCCATGTTGTTTCCAATACAAGCCAAGATGCTGTTGGCCTTCTTGGCTACCTAGGCACGCTGTTGGCTCATGTTTAGTCTCTGTCAACCAAGACCTCAGGTCCTTCTCTACCAGGAAGCTTTCAAGCCACTCTCCCCCCCAAGCCTGTAGCACTGCATGGGGTTGTTGTTCCCCAGGAGCAGGACTCTGCACTTGGCCTTATTAAACCTCATCCTGCTAGCACTGGCCCATTGATCTAGCCTGTTCAGATCCATTTGGAGAGCCTCCATATCCTCAGGCCGATCGACACTTCCTCCCAGCTTACTGACATCCACGAACTTACTAAGGGTGCACTCAATCCCCTCATCCAGGTAATTGATACTGAACAGGACTGGACCCAGCACAGAGCCCTGGGGAACACCACCTCTGACCAGCCTCCAACTGGATTTGACTCCATTTACCACAACTCTTCGGGCCCAAAAGATTCACATGGTTATGCCACCAACCACAACTTTCTGTATTGTTTCTGCCAGGAAAGACACCAAGGAAGAGAGAGAAGTAGGACAGTAAGTGCTAGACATCTGACAGAAGTCTTTTGTCTAGTATTTTTCAGGTCCTGAATTTAAATAATAAAGTCTACAGATCTCTACTAGCACAATATTGTATTTTCTTGATATAGATGGAAATTGCGGAACTACTTTTGGTGTGATGTATTTAAACATCCCAGATTCTATTTATTTTAATTCTTAAACTAGAGCAACCACATCCAGTTTATTCATCAACCAAGAAGTGGAAAAATGAGCACAGCCACCTTAGCTGATGAATTTCTGTGGCTAAACCTGCAACACAGGATCCTAAACTACACTGATAAAAGCAGAAGACATGACAACAAACCAGTATTTCAGGAAAACCAAAGAAAGAAAAACATCCTGTTTTCTCTGGTAAAGCTATGTTCAGAGTTCCTCTGAATTCTCTGACCTTTATTCACGCATAGAGACTTCATTCTTTCTCAGTAATTGCTCTTTGAGAGTCAACAAAGAGTCCACGAAGCCAGAGAAAAAGTGACAGGACATCAGTAAATGAAGCATGAGTCATTATCATCCACCATCACTCAGACACACAAAAGTGAACGCAGGCACAAACCTACACATTAAATGTACTGATGACACTGACTCATAGGGTACAGAAGTTAACGATGAACGTAGTCATCATGCTCTCTAGACTTCAAGCTTCAAGTGCACTCTGTAATGAGATTCTTCATGCTCTAGACAAATTCCATAGTGGAAGGCCTGAGGCTTCACTTCAATTCAGCTTGTATCAATGGTTACAGGAAGAAAACAAACCAAAAACAACCTACCAAACTTTAAATCCTTTCAGTGAAAACCTCAAAAATACATACGAGTGATTCAGCCCTAAAACAAATCAAGACAAGAAATAAAAGTGAGGCTGTGAGAAACCAGCATGGGTGTATTGCTGCATGTATGTAATGAATGTACAGTAATCTCTTTCAAAAACATACTTTTGCCTGATGCAATAATTAAAAAGAAAGCGATGTTTTTTAAGATGGGAAAAGAGAAAACAGTGGGTAAAATTTTGATGCTTTTCAACTCAGCAGAAATTTTGAAATCAACTTCAAATGGATATGCTATTTAACCTGAAGAGAAGTTAAAATGAATATTTCAACTGATCAGGATAACAAACATTGTAACTGTTCCTCTGGAAAACTGGTAACAAATTCTGGCTCACTGAAGATTCCTACCATCCCTTCTATCACAACTCATTAAAGATCAAAGTGTTTGTAAATGAACCATAAATCTGTTTGGTTTTAGAGAGGTTGACTAAATAAAAAAAAAAAGAGTAGATATTTACAGTGATATACCTAGCAGTAGCAAAACAAAATATGATTTTGAAGTCAGATTATAATGATCTTGAATTAAAATCCGTATCAGGAAAAAAACTGGAGAGAAACTGTGAGGAATATAAAGAGGAACAGCCCTAAAACTTTGGAGTCCTTGGGTCCCAGTCACAACTTCTTAAGGATTATATACATGCAACTAATAATCAATGAGTTAATAACCTTCAGGAAAAAGGGATTATAGACCCTACTTGGAAAGTACCCAAGGCATTTGGAAGAGTGCGTTAATCTTAATTAACACAAGCTTCTTAAGAAAACCTCTCAAGATCACCTAATTCTGAGTCATAGAGGTTACCCAGTGAAACAACTACAATGAGAAACAGAAAGGTGCGTAATGGTCAGGGTACGTAGGCCCTAAGAGACTGCCTCTAACCAATCATTTCTAAGAAACTGAAATAAATATTTGAAAATAATAATATGAAATTATTTACCTCTTTCTACATTTGGAATCAAGTACCTGACCTTCGGCCTTGCAAAAGTAAGTGTAAGTTACTCTTTGTCTTCTGAATTAGTCCAGCAACGAGGTTTCAAAGCAGTGACAGGCATATGGCACTGCATGTTCCAAATGAATTCATTCATACTGGCATACGAGTTTCCTTCCACCTTACAGTGACGAGCAGTTGCAGGACCCACGGGAACAGCAGTGTCAGACAACAGCTAGAAGGCAAACCCTTCCAAGACAAATGTAATTCATTATGCTTTCCTCAAAAGCATGCATGTGGAGTACGGTTGGACACAGAGGAGCACAAGAGGACAGGGATTGTAGAAAACAACAATTCTTTTGAAGATCTGCAAATCTATAAGCCTTGCATACAATTAACTTCAAAGCACTGAGACACTGCGTGAGACCAAGAAACACCAACTAAAATCAAGCACCATAGCATTGTTAATTTTTGTTCTTAGCTTGAACAAACATTATGCACAATAAGAAACCCTGTGATGCTACTGGTTATAATAAAGCCCTACTAATGTAGCTTAGCTTGGTTAGGTAGGTTAGCTCTGGAGTAGCTCCTTTTTTGCCTGTCTGATTATACACAAAGGGTTGTTGCACTACTTATCATAGAATCACAGAATAACCAGGCTGGAAGAGACCCACTGGATCATTGAGTACAACCGTTCCTATCAAACACTAAACCATGCCCCTTAGCACCTTGTCCACCTGTGCCTTAAACACCTCCAGGGAAGGTGACTCAACCACCTCCCTGGGCAGCCTGTTCCAGTGCCCAATGACCTTTTCCGTGAAAAATTTTTTCCTAATGTCCAGCCTAAATCTCCCCTGGCAGAGCTTGAGACCATTTCCTCTTGCTTCTTTGCCCTCAAGCATCTCTTCTCAATATGTAAAGGGCCTCATTGCTCATTGTGGTTGAGGACCGTTGGGGAAGTTCACAAAGAAATGGGGCCACTACAGTATCAGAGGAAGTTGCCAGAAGGGTAGATGCAATGTACCATTGATCAAAGGCTGACAGTTTTACATAAGATACATGAGCAAGTATTTGGGGGAAGTTGAGAGTCCTGAACAAAGGCAATCTTTATCTAACAAAACAATGCCCCCTGCTTTCTGTTTCAAACATGAAGTTCCTCCCTTTGTTTTTCACTTGAGGTTTCTAATATTCCCACCTCTCATAGAAGACAAAATATTTCAATTCTTGTATCCAACTCAAACAAGACACATAAGAGTGAAACAAATTAAAGGTACCACTCAAGTAAGCTGGTATATGTTGATGGCTACAGACTTTACTGTGGTATCTGTGGCAGGTAAAATATTGATTTCCTCCTGTCAGCACAGATGGGCAAAAAGCCCTATCACAGATATTCCCTGTTAGTTCTGTAAAGTCTGTATTTGCTTGCCTTATAACAAGAGGGTCATAACCTCCCTATGGAGATGCTGTTATGGCCCGTGTAAAATTAAAACAGGGAGCATAATGGATGTTGTTAAAGATTAAACAGGCACACTGATATCTAGTTCAAATTGAACTTAACACCTCAGGTTGCTTATGTCAATTTTCTGAAACATGGAGAAAAAATGTAATTGTCAATTAATGAGACCATCGACTTTGGGTTGATGGAAATCAATAACATGAAACAATATGAAACTATACAATCTTAATCAGTATTCTATAATGAAAAGGCTTCTAGACAGATACACAGAGTAATTGGTTGTTCCCTTGTGGTCCATCCTCTGAGCTATACAATAGTCCAATTAAAATATAAGTCAGCAGCAACACAGTTGTTTGCTTTGTGGTTTGGGTTTTTTTATATGCACTAGGTTATACTTGCTAAATCTAAAGTTGCATGCACAGAACAGTAATACATGGATCAAATCCAAGTATCAAATTCAGATTTGGTCAGATACCAATTCACTACCTTTCTAACTGTATGTACAAGCCTGACAACAGAAATCACCTGCATTCCACCAGAAAAGCAGCATTGCTCAAGTAGAAATTCCCCCCTTTCCAACAGTGGTTATAAAACCCTCTCAGGACAATTTCACATCCTTCATAGGAGAAATGAGACCAATTTGCATTTAAATCTGCTTATTGCCACCAAAGAATAAGAATCTACATTGTCTTTCAAAACCAAGAAGAAATGGTAAGAGTTCTTGAAGGGAATCAGAAAGGCTATATAAATGCAGTAGTAGGGACCATACACTCAGGAAAACTTTTTAAATCACCTTCCTACTCCTCATGATCTACGATAAAATTAAAAGATTGTATTAGAACAGTCTGCTTAAGTTACAAGTGCAACGGAAGCCAATGAATAGCCGTTAAATATCTGCTGCAGACACCATATCCAGAAACAGGTTTGGAAGGAAGGACCATATTTTCTTATCTAGACCTACCCTTTTCAGTTCATTATTGACTAATGCACTCTTAGAATAGTTTTGCCTACTATAAAATTTTATAATACAAGGTAAGATACAAAACTTTACTACATACTTGCACTGCATAGTGGCTACTAAAAAAACAGAGGAAATTATAGGGGCATTGGTTTTCTTATATCATAAACTATCACAGAATCATAGAATCACCAGGTTGGAATAGATCTCTTAGATCATTTAGTCTAACCATTCCTACCTGCCACTAAACCATGTACCTGAGCACCTTGTCTATCCACCTTTTAAATACCTCCAGGGATGGTAACAACCACCTCCCTGGACAGCTTGTGATAGTGCCCAATGACTCTTTCTGTGAAAATTTTTTTTCCTGATATCCAGTCTGAACCTCCCCTGGCACAAGCTTGAGGTCATTGCCCTTTGTCCTATCACCTGTCACTTGGGAGAAGAGGCCAGCTCCCTCCTATCTACAACTTCCTTTCAGGTAGTTGTAGAGAGCACGATCTCTAGGACTGCGTGGGCTGCCCATGTTAGAAACTACTCATGTTAGAAACAGAATCTTTTCGATAACAGTCTACATAAACATGCCCCTCCTTTAATCCTAACAGCTTGAAGGCTTGAAGAGAACATATGAGACATTTAAAAAAACAACAAAAAACCCCAAACCGAAACAATTTCTTTGACAGTTTATAAATTAGCCTAGATAATTCTTTAGCAGCATATGCCAGTTTGAGAATGTCAGGCCCAGGGCTGTAAGGAACTGGTCATTCAGACCCAGAAAGGTAGCTTGGTTCTGTAAGAATGAATGGCAGAATTGGAAATTAAGCTGTCTGCCCAGTGATGTAAACACACACCAAAACTGCAACTGTGACTGAGCTCTTTATATTCTACTTAAATATGCTAACTGATCAACTGCAAAAGGGAAGCCTTCAACTCACTGAGGTTGCTCTTTGGCAAACTTATAGGCGTTTCATAAAAAAATATGTTTTGCATTTCTTTGAATGTGGTAGGTAGAAGGTAGGTTGGAAAATAATACTACATAGAAAAGCAGTTCTTACAAGGCTAAACTTTTAGCCATTGCACCAGAAGTGACTCACAAAACATCTAGGCTACAGAAGACAGCAGATTAAGCACATTCACTGAAAGGAAAAAAAAAAAAAGAAGAAAAATTATTTTTAGTTGTCTTCGGGAGCTGGAAGCCCCATGTATGCTTAGGCAGTGCCATGTCAGTGCTTAGTGTCCCAAAACCAGGATCTTCTTTTCTATTTTAATGTGAAAAAGCACCAGGTTATTACTTTCAGGCTTCTAGATGTCATGATCTCTGATGTAGCAATGCCTAAGAAATACTGTAGGGTTACCAGAAAGAGGCAAACCAAAGTAAAAATGCTGTGCTTAGTAAGTATTAAAATTCCCAAGGTGATTTCAAAAGTGATTCAAAAGTGATTTTAAACCCTCTGAGAAAGAAAAGCATGGAACAGGAGTCAGAATTCCATTAACAATGCAGTTATTAACCGCCATCAGCTGGTATCTTGTTAGTATCAGAATCACTCATACAATTACAAACAGATTTTCACCCTCCAAACTGAAGTGAATTTTAAGCGTTGGGATCATCACAGCATGTTGGTCAGTATCACACAGGCCATTACGGTTTTAACACACCAACTAAGCTGCAGCGTTGCCACATTTCAGAGAGAGACTGTGTTTGAATAGCAGCATGAAACTATTTAATTAAGGACTTCTTAAAAAAGAATTATTGAACTTAGTAAATTTAATGTCCGCTAATATAAATTAAATACCCAAATGTATTAAACATAAGATAAGAAAGCACACTGCTTTAGTGTCTCACATTACATCAGCTTTATCATGAGTTGCAAATAGACAGAAGTGAGAAGACAAAGGGATGGGGAGAGCAATCAACACAAACTGGTTCAACAATCCTGGTCTGGAGACTAAAGCTGGTGGAAACAATTCAGAGTGTGATAGTTGTTCTTCCAGTGCACAAAAGATATCAACTTTAAAGGAAAAATGGGAAAGGAGAAGTAGACCTGGTATTATAGAGAAACTCCATGAAAAAGGTGAGAGCCCTTCAGGAAAATATTTCTGTAATCATTATCCTTCTTGTCCCTTTAAAATCCAAAATGGTGGCTCTACACAATCCAGAAAACCTTCACTGATCTCAGAATATTTACCAGGTCTGTAGCTTTCTCATTTGTTAAAAAATGTACAAACCCTACAACCTAGTGTAATGTTTACAGGGCTTATTTAATGTCAGCAACAAAATGTCATGAAAGCAGAGAGGCAGTGGTAGATTACCTTCTGAAAGTGAAAGAACGGAAGAATCACTAAAGAAATTAAAGGGGAAAAGTCAGAATTCCAGCAGTAGCAAGTGGTGCGAAGGAATTAAACCATCCTACTCTGCCAAGCTTCCTCCTTTGCATTCTCCTGCAAATACCAAAGCTTTTATCATCATGCATGAAATACCACGACATTGTTTATCATGGAATAGGCAAATGCAAAATTCAGTGGTAGGATTTTCATATTTGGTAATGGTGTATTTACAAATAAAGGGAAGCCCTCTTATAATTAAATACAAACTACAAAAGAAATCACATAGGACCCCCATCAATCTTCATATGAAGTCCAGTATATTTGACATTATTCTCATATTCATTCCCTAGTACGCCAAAGTTTTCTATTTTTGAAAACAGTACAGACGATATTGACAGGGAGCAGCCAGTCTCAGAAGATGTGTTTCAGATGTCCTGTGAAATTAACATAAAATCAGTTTTGATTTGGTGAAATAAATACAGCAATAAGATGGGTCTTTATCAAAGCAATTACTAGTTACACTTAAAGTATGTGTCATTAGAGAAAAGTCCCTAGATATAAGAAAGGCAACACAAGAGATTTTCTTTTCAAGCTGAGAACTTGATCAGTTTGCCAGTATCTCCATGCTTGCCTTTCTCATCCCTCTCTCCTCTTTTATTTATGGATGCTCTGCCATCACAATGATAACTAACACATAATTCCATTATTTCCTGAACAGTTTTGGTCAGTAGCAAAGAACTGCAGAATAGAACCACTGTTACCATCCATCCTGACATGAAACCTGCCTGTATCACAGAATCATAGAATCGTTTAGGTTGGAGAAGATCTTTAAGATCATTGAGTCCAATTGTACACCTAACACTACCAAGCCCACCACTAAGCCACACCCCTAACCACTACATCTACACATCTTTGAAAATACTTGCAGGAATGGTGCAGCCTGTTTCAATGCTTGACAACTCTTTTGGTGAAACTCTATTTCCTAATATCCAGTTTAAACCTCCCCTACTGCAACTTCACTTCAGGCCTTTTCCTCTTGTCCTATCATTTGTTAGTTAGGAGAGGAGACCAACATTTGCCTTGCTACAACTTCCTTTCAGGTCGCTGGAGAGCACAATTAAGGTCTCCATTCAGCCTCCTTTTCTCCACACTAAATAACCCCAGTTCCTCAGCTGCTTCTCATAAGACCTGTGCTTCAGACCTTTCACCAGCTTCGTTCCTCCAGCAGATAGCACTACTCCTAATGGATGACCCAGGAATAGTCTGCTAATATGGTTATTGCTTAGTGACCAGAGCCAGCAAGTAGCTCATTTGTGCTGAAAAAAACCAAAATTGGGTTTATAAACCCCTTCATTACAATTTTTCACTACAGATACTCTCTTCCTCTTACCCACCATCAAAATTCTAGGGTTTTGTGTCTGACTTTTTTTAAATATCTGATGTTCACTGACATAAGATGTTCACTGTGTTTGCCTATTTTGAAATACAATAAGCTGACAATGTTACTTATACTCCTTAGCATCAGTTCAATTATTTTATCTTCCCTTCCCATATTTCCCACTCTTGCCCCAAAGCCATCCATGAGGAAATGTAGTTGTGAAAACTGATCTGTCTCTAATATTTTGAAACAAAAGCTGAATACAGACATCCATGTGACAAGACAGCCATACAAAAATTCAGCATATAAGGATCATGACAAGTTGAAGAAGCTACAGACATAAGGAATGTATCTGCAAATAAAAGATCCATAAAATTCTGTTATGGGAAAAAGAGTATGATTGGGACTTGGGGTGGGAGTAAGAGAATGCTGTTTCCCCTCCCCGTTCTTTGAATTCTTTCAAGCAAAGCCACAGTTACTCCTTTTCCTTGTGATCTGAGATTTCAGACAATAAAGGAAATTCATGACTCGCGTTTCTTATAAATCAGTAGCTTTCCCCCACCCTACTGCTACACATATATCATGCACATGTTAGAGTTTCTTCAGCTAACTCTGTGGCTAACGGCACTCTGCTCCTGTCAGTGTGGCAAATGGAGTCTGCCACAGTGTATTCATCTGTACTGAGAGGGAAATTACTCCTGCCCATCAGTCACAGAATGGATGAGGTACAAAAACCATTCTCATGATGTCCGTGATGAATAAATCAAAATTTTAAAAGGTCAGGATGCCTTCACTGTCTGCTGGGGACCAAACTCATTCAAGGTTATTACATTCTTGTCAAAATCTTGACCAGAGCCAGTTTGCCTACCTCTTCCTACCCTTTCTGTATTTCCTACCTCTTCTTCCTAAAGCCACTCAGCTTTGCACTATTTACTGCTTTACCTTCAAACACCACATTGTTTTCACTAGCAATGTAGCACATCTTGTGATGTTACAATGAAAACAGCATTAAGTTCAAACAGGATCCATTTCAAACTTAGCACTGGAAATGGAAAGATAAATGGTGTGGGGTTCACCCCTACAACCCACCCAGAGTGTGAAACTCTGACAAGGGATTGATTCCAACATTTGAAGGGCTGGATGTCTGAAAGGAAAAATCTGACCACAATTTTTAAAAACAACAGCTAAATCTGCAGCTAAAAGTTGTGCAATCCAAAGACTATCCTTCCCCTATTCGTCACTTGTAACAACTCAAATATATCCTAGATACTCCAAGCAGGGTTACAAGTCTGCTTTCCTATCAACTCATTACTCACAGATCTGTTTTCCAGGGTGACAGAGATGCATCTGAGATGCAGAGAGACCATCTGAGTACACGAGCATTGTCAGGACAAACTGACGACAGTGGATGGTTTGCTTCTCTGAAGTAAAAGCTTTCTTATGATCTCAAATTAAACCTATGACTCCTAATGGACTCCAACTAGGTCCTTTTGAAAGGCTATCAGAATACTTTCTCCAGACTGTCCTTGCAGGACCCTCCTTACCTGTATCTGAAGCCCTGATTTTTTCCAATTTTTTCATGCTACAAGAAGAGAAATCAGGTGAAAAAACACTCTGGTCTTTTAGTCTGAAAGCACTTTTTAGCCAGAAGGTACCATAAATTCACAGGTCATTTAAAAGAACCGCTGATATGTCACGGAAACTCCAACTATTTAGAAACACTCTTATTTGTTCCATACTTTAAGTGTCTTTACAGATTTCTCTTTCCAGCTGTAATTCACAGCAGCACCAGGCAAATGTGTTTGTCCCCTCCTGGCAGCTTACTTGCTGCTGCTATTCTCCCTGTGCTCTAGTCACAGGCCACGATCTGCAAGCATAAAATTTGTTCCTCTGGGAAAAAAATAATTTCAAATAAAAGGACTAAAATTTCAACTTGGCAATTAGCAGATATATTTGTACCTGCCTCTAAGCAAAAGAAAGCTGATACTGGTTTTTCAAGAACAAGGTAGCTTTATATAATGCCTGCTATCCCCCTTCCCCAAAATTCTTTCTAACAGATTCACAGAATCACTAGGTTGGAGGGCACATTTTGATTTAAGTGGAATGGAAAGTGCCTACTGAATCAGCAGGTTTCTTGTTGTACTGTGAAGCACGTTTTAGGTCTGAAAATAAAGCTAAGGCTTACCGAAACTTAAACAATGGCTACTGTGCATGCTACAGTTTTCACTCCTTTGGATATTTAGTACCATAAACCTAGCTCCCTGTCTGGGTAACACTTTCTTTAAAGACACCCTGCAGCTGACTGGGAAATGTAGAATGGTTTCCACACCAAGGTCCCAAAAGAGAGAGGGAAGGTTAAAAACCTTAAAATAAAGAGGAGAACAAGAAGGGTACTAGGGAAGAAAGAAGCTTTGCTAACTCTTCAAGGTTTTTTTCAAACTAATCAATTACAAAGTAAGACCAGACACACGCTTGATGTCCCAGAATTCAACTCACGGAAACAGCTTGATCACTCTAACCTTGTCTGTCATCACATGCTGAAGCCGCCCTCTGCCAGGCTCCTACACCACGCAGTGATCACAGTTCCAGGAAGCAGGAGAATGGAAAAGCCTCCTGGCTGAACAGTGTCTTCATTCTGGATAGTAGGAACACCACACTACGAGTAGTTGCTGAGAACCACCGAAGAACAGCAGCTCCCACCACAGAGCAGTCTGCTTTAACAGCGCAACTATAATTTGCCATTTGCCTGATTTTGTTCTTTAACTGCATGAGACAGCTGAAGAAAATGTTTAAAAATAAACAGTCATGAATACAGTACTGAACACAAAAGTTGTGGAGGTCAGACCAGTAGGAAAGTCAGTAGGGACTGTCCCAGTTGGTCCCTTGGGGTAGCTGCTTGGGCTCCTCCCTGCTGCGCACTTGGCAGTCAGCTTCTCAATTTAGTTTTAAGTGTTTGTTTTTAATCACACATGTCAGCATGCCAGGTGGTTAACTTACAATGTGTCACACAAAACAAGAACAAGCCTCCCAGTTAATCAAATACCAATAAAACGTCCCACGTCATATTAATGATACTTGGATCAGAGCCAGGAAGAGTAAGTTCAAAAGCCAAGATCCCTTTGCTTTCTTCACTATCTTAATTACTGTGCTACACTGAACTCGCTAGAAATGTGGACATCAAAAGATGACCTCCTGTATGCCATCACAAAAGAGGTTTTTAATGATGCCTGCAGCTGCAGATCTCTTCCTCGCTGAAATAATGAGGAAGCTAGGAGAGCCCCATAGCACACACTGGACCCAAAACCTGTCCTTAAGTTCCATGCAAGTTTATGTGCTACAGGCTCTTCTCAGTTGCACAATCCATCCTTCAACCTATGGTCCATGGGAATGATGTGAATGTTAACTCACTCTGGTGACGTCCACACTTTCTCCAGAAAGAGGTGCTCACTCTCTTTTTTTTTATGCTCTGCTGCCTTTTTGCTAGGAGGCAAACACACACAGCTATGCACTGGGCAGCCAGGGCTGAATGTAGGAACATCTCTCTCAGCAGCTGTGTGAGCATGTGTTAACAAGGACCAAACTATTTTAATTACAGCTGGGTTCAGCTAATCAGTGTCTTTTAAGTATCTGCAGATCCCACAGGAAACAATTCTTTATATAACATAAAGGAGATTTTTAGACAATATTCAGATTTGGTAAATGTATTTTTTTCCCTTTTAACCATAAAGGTACAAGATTTGTAGACTGGAAGCATTTACTTACTTTCCTGCTTAAATAAGTCAAATATTTTGAGCAAAAAAAAAACGGTGTTAGGAACAAAATACTGCAATAACAGTAACAATAATATTCTCAAGCTATAAAAAACCCTAAACCAAATGTGCAACCACATTTTGCATTTCACAGAGCAAGCCCTAACTTTAACATATTGCAATGACATTGCATGAAAAGCTAGAGATTTGTTCTTTGGCTTTTGGAGGGATGATTGAGAGGTACTGGTCACTTTATACAATGACACTTTCCAGTACTGAATAGAAACAAATGGCTGGCTTAATAAAAGAAGATGACTCCACATAATTAGCTAGAATTACTCCAATGCTGTATTCAAGAGATTTCGGAACTTTCTAGAGGAAAACAAAGTAATAAAAGATAAACCCTAGAACACCCCACCTCCACCACACATTAATCTCTAGAAAAGTTTGGAGAGGCAGCAGGGAAGGAAACAAATTACAATCTTGGACTTTGAACTTCTGCACAGGGCAGAACCATTATATTATCATCATCATACCTTTACAAAAAAATTTACATTCAAAAGGGTAAAAACAGTAGAAGTTAGTAATGTTACCAGCTTCTTTTTTAGAGTGTTAAATGTATGAACAGGTGTTTTGGTGAATGGCTCACATAGCTACATTGTAAACCCTTCATTTCCTACCAAACTCTTGAGCACCTCTCACTTATTGGGAAGATCAGGTTTCAGATGCTAGAAAACAATCTTTTTTTAATAGTTCAAGGTTCCACATTTGCTCTTTCTACCGTAAGAAGATTCTAATACATCCTCTCACAATTCACAGAAATATCGTATGGCAAAAATTTTAGCTTTAATTGCAAACTGGATTTAATATTTTACATGAAGAATATTTACATTAGTTCTTTTTGGATATGATCTGAAAAAGAACATTAATTTTTCATAGTACAAAAATAGAAAGCCACCTAAAACTTTGCCTTAGTTAAACTCTAACAGACAAGCGTGAGACAGATAGAAAGAGTACAGATCCCCCATTATATGCCAAAGTGTATTGGAATGGACCGAAAATCTTCCACATTAATAACACACATGCATTGGTCTTCACTGTGAGTAGAAAATAAGAGACATGGAGAATTCCACACATAGATAGTAGCATAAGACTGTTCTCTATAAAAATGACTCCAGAGTTCTACACAATTCCAAAGTGGATGAAGATTTTACTTTTCCAGAATACTATCCCAGAACGTAAGAAAATTGACACAAACCTCCTCACTTCTACAGCTCATCCTTATGTTCATAAACAGCTTTGAAAAAAAGCCTACTCTTCAGAACAAGATTGGTTGTGTGATCCAAAAGGATCAGTCACCAGGATTTGTGCAATCATACTATTAATAGAAGTAGCAGCTCAAATTGTTCACAAACAGCTGAAGCCAAGACAGGCAGCAAGGTTGAGACTACAGCTGTTTATGAAATGTTAACTGGGCATTTCACTCAGTTCTGAGACAAAATTAACAGCTTCATGTACCGACCTTTTGATTTAATTGCCTGCTATAATACCCTGATAGTTTAGCAGTTCAAAATATCAACATTGTTAACACACTGATATATCAATTCAATTTCACTCCTGACTCAGATTTACTGCATTGCTCATTCTTATATAGTACTTCAGATGGCAGCTATAAGTGAGACTTGCTTGCATACGCTGTGTATTTTGTCCATTAGGAACAAAAACAACTGCTTTCTTGCTTACCTTTAGAACTGGACTGATAACTACAAGTCCAAAAGATTTCTTGAAAAACAACTGGCTGCAACTCTATGTTAATATCTTTGCCCCTCAAAATGAAAAATACATTGTAAAAGAATATACTCCTACATTCTTAATTTTATGTATCTCTAATTAGCACACAGTGACAAATGTCTGCCATTTCATGCAGGTAATAAGATACATTGTTTTAACTCATGAAACACATTTATGTCACTTTTGCAGTTCAAATCCCTACTGCTAGACTAAAACACATTCACTAGCAACTGAAAATGATGTATTTTCTGACAGAGGCTTCCCACTGGCTCTCCTTCACTGTGAAATGCCTTTACCTTTGGATGAAGCACATTACTTACAGTTACTGTGCCAAGGAATATGGTAAAAATACTGTTGCACCATCATATATGCAAACACCCTCAGAGAAAATCAGGTGGCTATTGACGCACTTCATAAGGTTATTGTATTAGCAAGATCCACTGATAAAAGCTTTCCCACACTTAAGTTACAAGAACCTTTCTTATGGTATTCACCAGGCACTTGGAGGCTATTGATGCTGCCATTAACAGCATATGCTGTGCACACGTAGAATACTTAGTGACAGAATGATTTGCAGGACTTGGAGTAGGCTAGAGAAAAATGATGCTGAGCTGTCAAAGTAACATCTCATTATATCACATGAAAATAGTAAAGCGGAAAGAACAGGGCAGAGGGAGAAGTGGAATAAAAACAATTTAAATACCTTTCATGCTGTTTCTAGGAGACCATGTAACATACCTGCTGAATGGAAGATGCCCGTTGCCAGTAGCAGGTATGCTGTAGAAGTCATACAGAAATGGGGGAGCAGGGAGGAGAAAGAGGGGAAAAGGGGGCACCCAAAACCACTGGTTGAATATTATTACTATTTCTCATTGCTGACTTCCCCCAAGGAACAAAATTCAATTAAACATGAGGAAGCCAATATATCCACTGGAAAACTTAAACAGAGAGGATTCTTAACTTTTACTACAACAATGATGACTATAAGTTAAACAGAAACACAGTACTAGAACTTGGAGAGATGTAAAAGTGTATTACAACTCAACCAGAGGTACTAAGGTAGACTTTGCACAAAAGAGTTAGCTGACACTCAAGGTTTTTTTGTTTGCAGAAACAAGAATTCTTCTGGCCAACACAAGAGTATGGCTGTGCAGAATCTCTGCCTTAAAAAGAGACAGATGATACTGAAATGCTCCTTTTCAGCCTCAGGCCATTTACAGAAGTAGCTCAAGAAATGTTTTTACAGATGAGAGGACACGCCAGGTACATAAAGTCCCAGCTCCAAAGAACAGACAGCCTCATTGTTAATTTCTTTCTCTGCTTTGTAAGAAACCTGTACTTCTATTTGAAGTTATCTGACAAATCCAATCACCACTTCAAGGACTAAAAAAAAAAAAAACCTGACAAGTTATACATCAGGCAGTTTTGTATTATTCATACATTAGGGTCACATTGTTTCAATTTTGAATTATTTCCTACCTCCTAAAGCTTAAAAAGTTACAATTTTCTTTTTCACCATCCTAATTTAAAAATAAGCTAATTTCCTTTTCATACACACAGACTACTACGGTTCAAGGAAGGCCAAATTCATTGACACAGAATAAGTCAAGAGTAGAGCCAGGAATAGATTATAGCTGTTCCAGTTCCCAGTCTTTCACTTCAGTTGCAAGACCACAGAACTGCAGAGATGAATCCAGGCTGAGAACTGGCCATTCAACAGAAAAATTAGACCATTTAAAAAGCAATCTGTGAAAGGATTTGACTGTTGGGCCACGCAAGGTAGCACACTGAAGAGAGTGATTTGACTTGGGAAAGAAGAGTGTTTACCAGACAGCACGGTTTTGCCCTGCAAGCCTCACAGATCTTCTTGAAGATATTAGTCTGGTAGACTATCTATCTATGCACACACAGGTACGTAGGTAACAGAAGATTCCCAGTGCCACAGGAAACTTTAGTAGTTACTTATACCAGAAATATCAACCATTTTGGGTACAGAGCTTAACACTGAAAGGAGACTGATTTTTTTATTAAATGCACCATTTGCCAAGGTTATTTCTTTTCGGTTATTTGGATATAAGCTATTTGGAGACAAACTTACTAAAAGTTACTTCCAAGAAGAGGATGCAAAACACTTAAATCTTGGCATGGTGCTTATTGTAGAAAACATTTAGACACCAATAAAACTTTGTCTCTGATGGAAACTATTTCCTCTAAAGAATACTTTAAGCAAACTAATTGGAAGTGCCACACATTCATTAAAAATGGATCTGTTTATAGGAATATACCTTTTAAAAGTACCTCTATCACGGACATTAACTCAATGACTTACATCTCAGATGAGATGCTTAAATAGCTGTGTTCTTCTGGCATCTGGTGGTTTCAAGAAACCACTGTGTTCTTGTAAGAGAATACCCCAACATTAAGATGGTATGAACTTAAAAGTCTAATTAATTTCAGAAATCTTGAACACATGGTAGTACCTCTACTGAAATGCAACTGTACTTTTTCTGAGTTAGATTTGTACAGATAATACATCTAGGTAATATACCTGTATCCAAGGACAATCCTGAATGAGTGATCCACAAAGCTCCTAGATACTTTGGGTTAGAGATTCACAAACTGTGGATAAGGAGACCTAAAGCTTCCCACAGAAGTTCACAATATACTTTTATCTTGCAGAAGCTATAAAACAGCAAAAAAGGCTATATGCCTCCATGGAGATGGATTATAAGGCTCACACAAGATACTGTGTTCTAAATTGGTGCAAATCATCTGATTTACAGTAACTATCTGTGTGTGCTCTTTACCCACAGCAAGTGTAAAACAATTTGAATTAGGAACACCACAGTTATTTGGAAAGTAAATTTCCGACAATTTGTTATATACTGCAGAGCTGCTAAGACCCATTGCTTTTAATAAAGCTTTACTCCACAAGGCCCAATCTGTCTGCAACAAAGAAGGAACATCTCTGTTAGGTCTGAAAACTGCGGAAAAGACAGCAGATGTTTCAGACACAAGACTTGCACTCATTGCCAAATTGGTCATAGTAGGTTGACTGATAAAATTTTAATGCTTAGTATTTAAAGATCATGGAAGAAAAAAATGGTTTGTAAACTCCCCAAAGCAGCTACTGGTGTTAACTAATGGCACAGCTTTCAATCAGACCACACCACCTTGCACTAAGCTAAGTATAAGCAGTACTAGTTAGCAACATAGGAACTGCAGTTAGCAAAGAAGAGGATGCAAAACATGGTGCAGCTCAAGTGTACAGCACTTAAATCTTGGCATGGTGGTTATTGCAGAAAACATTTAGGCAAAACTAAAACTTTGTCTCTGATGGAGACTGTTCCCTTTGAAGAATACTTTAAGTAAACTAGTTAGGAAAGGAACTGCAGTCATACCCCAGTATCTACTAAGGATGCATGCTCAAAATGTATAAAATTAGCAGTCTGACAGAGTAAAGGTACTCTTCCCAAAAGAATTAGCGTAATAGATGGGGGATATATGCAGGAACTTCAGAAAGAGACATTAAACACACAGAAACAGTATATATGAGGTACAATATCACAGAATGGTTGAGGTTGGGAGAGTCCTATGGACATTATCTGGTCCAACTCCCCTGTTAAAGCAAGGTCACTTAAAACAGGCTGCACACAACCACATTCAGACAGCTTTTTCAGTACCTCCAAGGTGTAAGACTCCATAACCTCTTGGGGTCACAATTAAAAAGTGCTTCCTTATGTTCAATCATGTTTAAGTTTGTGTCCACTGCCTCCTGTTGGAACTGGGCATCACTGAAAATAGCCTGCTTCTATCTTCTTTCCATCCTCCCTTCTGGTATTTGTACATGTTGATAAATTCCTCCTTGATCATTCTCCAGGCTGGAAAGTCCAAATCTCTCAGTCTTTCCTCATAGGAAAGATGCTCCAGTCCCTTAATAGTCTTTTGCTGGTCTCTTTTCAGTACGTCCATTTTTCTCTCATAATATGGAGTCCAGGACTGGTCACACCAGCACTAAATAAAAGGGAAGGATCACTTCCCTCAGTCTAGTGGCAACAGGATGGAGAAGCAGGAATAAAGTTGGGTCACTGATTCATCAAACAGAAGAGATCAAGATGTGAGTAGTTCAACAAAGGAGACACTGCTGTTTCACAACTAATTATGTTACAGAAGATTTAATCACCATCACATTTCATTGCCATCACCTCCCTTGTGTAATTTAATGGAAAACGACAGAAAAGCAAGGCAATGACAATAATTAACAGTGCACTGTATTAAATGATCAGCACTAGAACTCTGAAACAGGACACAAAATAACAACAGATATAGCAAGGTGTTGCTCTACCTGGGTAACTGCATCTATTTCTCTCATTATGATCAGAACACCATTTAACAGCAAATATAGGGAGGTGATTCTGGTCTTCCACTCTTGTGAGACCTCATTCCAGTTCTGGAATCCTCAGTATAAGGATATGAAGCTATTGAGAACGGGTCCAGAAGAGGCTACAAGGATGATCAGAGGGCTGGAGCATCTCCCATATGAGGACAACCTGAGACAGTTCGGGTTGTTGAGCCTGGAGAAGAGAAGGCTCTGAAGAGACCTTCCAGTGACCTTCCAGTACCTGAAGGGGGCCTACAAGAAAGCTGGGGAGGGAATTTTATAAAGGTTTGTAGTGTCAGGACCACGGACAATTGGTATTTAGTCTAGATTTAGATTTAGTCTGGACATAAGGAGGAATTTCTTCATGATGAGAGTGGTGAGGCACTAGAACAGGTTGCTCAGGGAAGCTGTGGCTGCCCCATCCCTGGAGGTGTTCAAGGCCAGGTGGGATGGGGCTTTGAACAGCCTGTTCTAGTGGGAGGAAGTGTCCCTGCCCGTGTCAGAGGGAGTTGGAACTGCGTGACCTTTAAGGTCCCTTCCAACTCAACCCATTCTATGATTCTATGATTTGAGATCACATAGAACCTGCCTGAGAACAGCTCAGTGCTCAAACATGGATCAGCAACTTGGATTCAGTGTTGAATCCTTGCAAAGAGGAAAGTACTTCCTAACACTGAAGAGGGACTCCCTCCTCTCCACAGCTCGCTGCCCTGCGCTGTTTGGCGACAGTAACTCTGCCACCCGCACAGCCTCCCCAGGGAAGCCTTTAAGCAGGCTGCCTGAGCCGTGTGAGGATTCCTACTGCTCCCCTGCACTTGCCTTTTAACTGAAGAGGAAAAAACACCAAAACGTATGTTAACAAGATCAAAGAGGAAGGAAAGATGAAAGGGGAATAAAAATGTGAATTGGTCAGACAGATAGTGAAGTCAAGAGGTGACGCATCACGAGGGGATAAACAGACTTCCTGAGGCAGAAAGTGTTGAAAGCAACGCTTGTAATACTGGAAAGTAGCTTATAGGAAAGGCATTAATAGGTTTAAAAGCTTCATGGCATTGCTTGGTCTCCCAGCATCGCAGCCCGGGCTCTTAGCATATTATAATATTATATTATTATGAATTATAATGCTATATTGTTATAATTATATATTATAATTACGTTATATATATATAATTATATTTAAAGGGCATGGTTTAGTGTTTGATAGGAATGGTTGGACTCGATGATCCGGTGGGTCTCTTCCAACCTGGCTATTCTATGATTCTATGAATATTATATATTAACGCCTTTCCTAGAAGCTCCTTCGCCCGGTCTGCGGGCACTGCCGAGCCCGCAGCGCCCCCCCGCGGCCGTCTCCCGCACCTGCGCGGCGCACAGGGTACCAAGGCGAGCGAAGATAAAAAGCCCTTTTTGATAACCACTATCACCCGCAGCATCTCGTGCCAGCTGTGTTTTGCACACATTTACGCCTCTGACTTGTTTTAATAGTGAAGAAGTTAATTTTGAGAGGAGATGATCAAAATGTATCCAGGTTACATGCAAATACTGACTGGTGACTGCCAGGATTTCCTGGTTAATCTCCTTTTTAACCCACAAAACTTCTTCCCATCCCAACTACTGACACAAAGAATTCAGCGCTTGTTGTGCTACCCTGCCTGTTACCCACACGTACACTTATCTGAGACATTTGCATACACAGTGGACTTGCAAAATTGTTCCTTTAATAGTGGAACGCCATACGGCGACACTGTTCAGAAACACATCCCTGAAGAGTAACCTTTTATTTCACTGCAATATTTATACAGCACCCTGCTTCCAGATCCCCTCCTTTCAGGTGGGGTGTAAATACGCAATATCACTATGATGCAGTCTAGAGAAAGAATGGATTGTACTGGAAGGACATAGACTCTGGAGAGCTTTCCATCCCTTACATGCTCATTATCAAAAGATAAGCAGAATCTCTAATTCACAGATCCAAGGAAACAAGAGTGCAGCAGTCATGCAAACATGGCTTATTTATCACAAAACATTTGATTTAACTAAGAAGGTGCTATCAGAAAAAAGTCAGAAATCAGTAGAACAACAATAAGAAGATAATGCTTAATGGCATTTAATATCAAAGGAACTTCAGAGATCTATTTCATTCATAGGGTATTTGGAATAACTCCTGCAATGACATGATCTTCATCACAGGAATTCCACTTGGTCTGTGTTGGTAGACAGCAGCTTGTAAACAAGAATCCTGTTTTTCAGCTCCACTAATACACAGAGTCAGCTATAATTTCAGTATAATTGGATAGTTCTCTTTTAGGAGTAATTTTTCCACCTCTTCTCCCAAGCAGTCTGTAGTTTCAGTTGTGTTCTCAATACCCCTCCCATTTTGCTACTCTTATATCTACAGTACTGCTGCTTAACCAGAACCGCTCAACTTTTACTTTTCTTTTTTTTCCATCTGAGCAAAAGTGGGCATATCTAGAGCATGTATTTCTCCCAGACCACCAAACAAGTCACAGAAGTGGAAAACATCATTCAAACCAGCAGGGTTGTGCGTAGAAGCAAACACTTCCAATCACAAAAAGTCAGTTTGCAAAAATACACAGGAATGTTTAAAAAAAGCCCCAACACCTTCTAATTACACAATTCAAAGTCATAATCCAAGGCTATTTCTGACAAACTGATGAGACAGGATGATCTTCCGTGTTTGAGATTTTGGAGAACAGGCTCACAGCTAGTGACCAGAATTCTTATTTCACCAACGCATTGGCATTACATGCTGACTGGGCAACACTTAAGGGAGGAGGGAGGAAAAAATACCAAGATTATATCCTCTGTGTGTGTATATATATATACACACACACAGTAATTACAACATCTTCCATGTTTATTTCCTTCTGGGTATATAAGAGATGCAAAAAGAAACCTGCCTTTCACTTACCTCTATATACTGTAATTGCTGGAGTGTATATGAAATGTAAGAAAAAGAAACTGAAGCTCAATGAGAAAACAAGAAGGGACAGACCACAAATCCCTAAAATCACCTACTCAGTCCATATTCCCTTTAAGAATGGCTGTCAGTATAAATGCTGTATCAGCATCTTGTTCTCTTAAAGAAAAAATGTAACACACATTTATGTTTCCCAAAAACACGTCACGGTATTTTAGCAGTAAGTTGCTAATGAGAATCTGGACACTCTGGGTTGTTTAAGCCTTCCACAATGATTATGAGCAACTGAGTTTTAAAAGTCACTGAAATGGAGACAAAAGTTCAGAGCATATCATCACTTGCAGCAATGTTAGCAGCTTCTATCCAAAAGACAGCAACACCTATTTTGTTGCATATGATAAATGGCAATTGTCTAAACTTGTATATCTTACAGTGATATATGCTTTGAGCTAAGGTAAATGTTTTTCTAAAGAAGGACCAGTTGCACACGAACCTGATATCCCGTAAGATAAGATAAGGAAGTAGGGAACCCATATTGCTGTGCAGACAGAAAAGGATAATTTTTTTACAAGATTGGGCTGCACCCCCTCCTAAGGTCAAAAGTTTACCAACGAGGAGGACTTTGAGCCTTCATCTTTGGATCCCCCAGGAGGGGTCCTCATGACCACTCAAAGGACGAACTGCACATGTGAACGAGGCATGGAGGTATGTTAAGGATGTCTTGAAAAAGAACAAACATGTAAAACATTTTTGGGAGATGAAATGAATATGCATAGATCTGTAATATAAAAGATGTGTGGTTTTCTCGCTTGGTGTGCATGTTTGGAGGAGCAATCCTTCACACAGCCAGCACTGCAGATAAAGAGTACCTGCTTAACATTCAACCATACAGTTGACATTGAGTCAGTATCTCAGAATCCTTACCCAGCCACACCTAGCCCCTCACTTTTCAGGGGAGGGCTAGAATGCAAGGGGGCTTGGAAACTCCTTCCTTTGAATCACATATATACAATGTCTGCAATGTTTACACTGTAGGGAAAAATCTATTCCCTGTAAAAATCCTGGACATGTCATTACAAACAAGATTTTTATTAAAATCAGTGTTCTTGAGTCTCTTACTGACTGACAGTGTCTCACTGCCTCCTCCTCAGATGGCTAAAATGGCTGGCAAGAGAGATGGCAGAAAGAAACAAAATCACTAGTACCTCCAATTTTGGTAACACTCTGCTGAGGACAATTGCAATAGCACGATGCTGCAGAAAGAGGTGAGGAAAGAGCAGATGACTACTCAGTAAGTTTTCCCTAGTGAAAGCTCAAAACATCACAAACGAGACAGTAGAGGACACTTTTTGTTCCTAAGCCTATAGACGGGATGATCGAGCAGGATAATTTAAAAAAGAAACCATATTATTAAAGGGAATGGAGAACAATGACCACACCTCAGTGGGTGCAGTTTTCTTTGAATGCAAAAGGCTGGCACTGGCAAAGCTTTACCCCTCTCGGAAAACAGGTAAAGGTAGGCTCAAGGCAGACAGACAGGTAGATAAATAAAGACAGACTTCCTTGGCCAGAACGTTTTCCCCAGTTTAATGCAGAATTTATATTGACTGCTAGTACTGCACCTTCAGGAGCCTCTTCCTGCAGGTGAGGTGGCAGCTCTTCACTTGTTGTCTCGGTTTCATCTTCCACCATTGGTGTTTCTAAGCTGGGCCCCTGCAGAACAGAAAAGCAAGAGTGGAAATTGGAGTACAAGGAGCCACAGAAATAATTACAGGATTTGATCATATGGCAGAGAGTAAAGACACAAACCTGGTGAAAAAACCCCAAATCTGATTAAATAAAGGAAGCCGCTAGATTTGTTTGCAAATTACTTGCAGGAAGAGGGGATGGGGGTGGGAAAGAAGAGGTGGGGAAAAAAGGTGGGAAAATACAGAGGGAAAAAAGTGAGGTGGGGAAAATCAGAGAGGAGGGGAAAATCAGAGAGGAAAGTCGAGATGTGGGGGAAATTGAGAGGCAGGAGAAAGAGGGAAAAATAAACAGGAAGTACAGAGGACAGGGGAAAATGGGGGAATAAAAAGGGAAGTGGGAAAAAAAAAAAAAGCAGAGAAGATAAAAAGAGAGAGGGGAGGGAGGAAAAGAGAGGTCTTGTAAAGAGCCTGCAGTGTTGCTGATGGAAGGATGTTAGCAGTTACTAGATGTATAGACTTGGCGAGCATTCACTTTTATTTAAGACTGCTTGACCCCACCTTGCACAGGCAATATTTTCATGACTTGTGGAGCTATAAAGTGTAGTTGTTTTTTCAGCTTCAAACTACCAGAGGAAAAAAGGATAGAAACAAACCACTGTCTAGTCCTCCCAGCACCATCTTGTTATTTTTAAAAGTAATGGCAGAATAAACACTAGGCATAGAGCTACAGAGCTCCTTGAAAAATGAAACACTAACCAGTTTTCTTCCTTTGGAACTGAATGCCAGTACAGTCAAGAGTGAAACTGGACACTTAGGAGCCATTAGGAAACAAAGCTTTCTTTGTTTCCTCATTTTGCACATTATAAAGATCATCACACTTCCAAAATTCTCTCCTTTGCACAAATAGCTTACTTTTGCATCCATTCCCCATTTTTGCAATAAAACAGACATGGAAACAACAAGTACCACCACACTGTCATCAAGAGTCTGATAGCAGGGGAAAGTGAGATGACTCACGTGAAGTCCATTGTGTTAGTGCCATCATTGCAGTCTTGATTTCTGCCATCCATGGCTACGCAAACTTTACATAAGCTATTCAACTATTTCTACACATTTAAAAACACTTGGTATCAATACCATCCAGCTTTGGTCAATGAAGAGTTCAAACATTAAGTCATGCCTTGTAGTAGCTACCATGAAAAGTGTTTTTACTACAAATGAGAAAGTAGTAAGCTGCCTGACCCAGTCCAATTAAAAATCAAATCTCACTTCACCAGAACACTATGAATTAGCTTTCCAGAATGCGTAAACAATTCTAAACAGGAGCAACAAATTGAATACAGAGTATTAATTTGATCACAGGCAATATATTTACATACATTTCTTTCCCAGCCATTAATGCTACAGGGAGAAATGAGAAGACAAGGCTACTTAGTATACCAAATCAGAATGTTTATTTTCATATAAAAGATGTAGATGTGTAGGACACAAGGAGACAATGTTTGCCTTGCAAACATTCTGAAACACAAAGTAAGAACTAAACTAGAAGAGGTCTCAAATCCTTTAACTGTACCTTCCAGCTTGCAACACCACAATTATCTTAAGTTTTAAAAAGTAACGGAACTCTGCACAAGGCAAAGCTTAAGCCCTTACTATTTGATGACAACCCAACTTCCAGAGACTAAGGAAAAGCCAGTAAGAAAAAAAATATCTTTCCTTCTTCAAAATAGGCAGTAGCCTCACTTTGCTACCAAACATGTTGAGAAGCTTCTCCCAACAACAACCCATGAGAGGGATTCTCCTTTGGCTTACAGTTGTTGCCATCTACATAAATTTTACAAAAAGCATGTAAAACACTATCAAAAGTGAGCAATGACATTATGGCAGTTTTCATTTATGCATGAACTATTCCCTGGTATTGTCCAGCAATACAGTTCTCCACTATAGTGGTTACCACTGACAACACTTACCCAGAAATAAAGGTTTATCTTAGCAGGAAGTCGGCTTTAGTCCTAAACTAGTATTAACAAATCCAGTTGTAAGGAAAACAAGAGCCCCCCAGAGACCAGTTCATGGCTGTGATGCTGTTTACCATCATCTACTCCCCTCCACTTCAAAACTTGAACACTTGCTATTGGAATCCCACAGAAGAAAAACACACAATCCAAAACTACTACTTCCATAGAACATTCTTAATATTTAACAGAAATGGCCAGAATTTTCAAAGGTTTTTTTACCACTCAAAACCAGTGATGACACAGTACATTTTGAACCATATTTTGTACACATTTCCTGTCTTTCTCTAGAATCTTCCCCCCAAAAAACACCAAAAAAAATTTACATCTGTTATATTTAAAAATGTAATGCTAAAAATTGAAAATACAGTCTAGACTGAAGCATGGCATGTCAAGAAACTACAAACTTACTTTTTACAATAATTATTTTACAAGAAATCTTAAGATTTCCCAGTTCTTATAATGAAGTTAGACATGTCTTCTATAGAATATCCCTGTTCTTATCTTATCAACATCTTATTGTTCTACACAGACACCTATAATACAGGGAACCTTTAGGTGAAACAGTCTCAAACACTGGTGTTTATCAGACTCCAGTGTAACAGTTTAATCATCAAGATCAGTGAATAAGTGTGCACAGTGTTGGCACTGAATTTCACTAAGTATAATAATTAAAATGTACAAGAGTAGATGAGATTCTAGGTTCTTGTATCCATACCTAGAAGTAACACCTAAGGCTCAAAAAATTGTCAGGTGTTATTAACAAGACTACCAGGTCTCTTTACAACAGCTTTGTATCTTAGATTAGCATGTCCATTCCTTTTTCCCAGTTATATCTGTTGAGTTCAATTCACCAAGTCTGCTGCAAGCTTGATAATCAATACCTAACATATCTGCAGTCGTGGCAGCATGGTAGCCTACAGCAATCAGAAATTCCAGGAAGCCATCCTCTAAGAAGATTTATAACTAGTTTATACTTAAAGTTGTTGGTCCCAAGTGTTTGAGTGTTTTCGCTGGGTTGATTTTGGGGTTTGGTATGATTTTGGATCCCTGACAAACTAATAGGGGAATGGGATGCACACAACTATATGAAGTTAATTACTTGCAGATAAGCAGTCATGCAGCATCCAGCAATTGCGTAATAATCCTCTTGAGCAACAGCCATGACAGAAGTAACATGCACAGACGTTACTTTTGCTTTGAGGCTCCCTCTAGAAGCACCCAGGATTCAGAAGGTGTATTAACTAGACAATATGCTTCCAATTATTTAGGGTTTATATACAGCCTTTTTAATTGAGAATGTGTTTCCATTCCTCACCAGAGCCATTGGAAAAGCACAGATTTAAACAAGTATTATTACAGGAATAACCTAGGAACATACAAAAAAAAAAACCCTCCTGACTCTCCAGAGATCATTTCTGCTCTCACAAGCAAGAACATCATACAATTCATCTCAGCAACTGATGAGTTTCTGCCTATGAACACTATTATGATTTAGTCACAATTTTTATACGTCGTATTTTAAAACAATATCTAAACTGACCAGAAACAAGTCAACTCAAGAAGATGCACTATTAACCCTTCCAAATTGAAGCTACAGATGTGCCAATTCCAAGCTCACTCTGCCCCTCCCAACAGTTCCAATGAACTACAAGGAAACTGAAATTCTTTATATAAACACAGCAAAATATAAAGATCAAGAGAAAAATCCTACACGGATTCTCACAGAAACTGCCCAAGAAACATATCCTATGCTCTGATCGCACTGTATGACTGCTGACCTTACAATGCAGTTTTAACTCAAAATTATGGGCTGCTGTGATGCAGTAAATTATATGTTCATTTACAGTCTTACAGTCTTCTATGAAACACAGTACATATTTACGGATGGAGAGAACTTCCAGTACTGAACTAAACAAGTGTGACAAATCACCTACAAGCATTTCAGATTACAACTCACTCTTTTCCATGGGATACCACACTTCTGAGATTAATTCTGAACAGAACTTCAGTGACAAGCTTATATTTTCAGTACATTTAAAGACTGTACACTTTACAAGTGCTGTGATAAATCCATGCATGGCAGAACGAAGGTTGCTGTCTAATGAAGGTCAGTATTTTCCACATAGTACTGAATTACATTTATGACGCTGAAACCAAGAGCTGCATTTATCACCACATTTGTATTGACAAATTATTTCAGCTTTGTCAATCATAAAACCAACCTATACTATCTCAGTCTCAGCAGAGTATTAGGTACTCAAAAGCCCTCCATGGTTCAGGAATAATCCCAACTACTGGTAACCATTATCAGTCCATTTTGCACCTAAGTCAACAGTGACATGAGACTGTCACAACAAATGCCCAAACAGGTAAGCCAACACTGGAAACCGATAAACTTTCAAAGTCCCTACAAACCATCCTGAAACAACAAAAATATCCCTACCCTCCACTACTACCACTGCTCTTAGGCAGCTTTTAGTCTAAAAGGACTCTACTTTCGTACTTAGCATTAGATTAGTTACGGTACATAATCTTAAACCAAAGCAGAGTCTGTCTATTGACAGTTCACTGAGCCGGGATTAGGTTAACAGATAGAAAAAAAAAAACCCCAAAACAAAGGCTGATGAATGGGAGGGGGCTCAAAGACAAAAAATTTTTTTAAAAAAATCCATCTTCTGAAAAAATATTACTGAAATAAAGTGAGTTTGGGGCAAATAACCTCAAGTTTCCTTCAGTTTTTCATTACTAATAAGGACACTCTACAGCTGTTCCCAACCAAGGAGAAAGAAGAACATATCTTACAATTCTGTTCCTTTTTGCCATTTCTACTCAACTCTTAGAGAAAACAGTGTTCTTAAAACAAACAAACTGCACAACCCACAAAAAACAAACGAAAAGAAAACACGCATGACTACTTTTCTCCATTATGAATTTTATCAGTAACCATTTCCCCCTTGCAGAACAAAAGCTGGAGGAACAGATACAAAGCCCAGTCACAACTTCAGCAGCAGTTCAGTGTCTCAGTTCCGAGACTACCCTTTGAAAATTATTCTAAAATCTGCAGCTTTAGCTACCACTTTCTCTGTGCATTTTCAAGTGAACATGGTATTTATTTCCCAACCTAGATCTTCATATTTCCATTCCTGCTTCTGAACACTTTACTGCAGGTTTTCCCTTTCTGACATTCATCTTCACATTTATTTATGTTCTGGACTTGAGTCCAGAATGTCACTTCTTTCACTGTTCAAAACTGCCTAACACCTTGTAAAGCCTCTCAAGAGCCTAGAAAGTCAGACCTATATTATTCTATGCAATCTCCAACTGCCAGCCTAAGCCACATGTTCTCTGTCCTGCCTAACACTGATTTTCAGACCTGGTATTCTCCACAGGCACAATTCCAATAAAGCAGTTTAGCAGAGGAAAATTAGTGGCAGCACATGATTCACCCCTCCACACCTGTGACTTCTCTCATAAGCATTCCCAGCACAGGTCCAACACCCCATTTATATATCATCAAATACAACTCAACTGCTAACAAAGGATATATGCATCCCTAAAGTATCACAAGATTCAGTGGGTGCCTAGGAAGAAACAAGTGAAGCAATCTCCAAGTACAGGACAGTTTGTTAAGAATTTTGAGAAACTTCAATGATATTTTTAAAGTATCTTAGTGAAAGCATTACAGTTTTTTAAATTCTGTTTAAGTAATGCTTACTGCATGACCGTAAGACTAAAAAACAGGGTTTTCTGCACATTTGCATACTTTGCCCCTTCTTAACACCACATGAATCCCAGCTCTTCTCATTGCAAGGTAAATTCCTCCAACCTGGTGAGAGATGATGCATTGTCATAGGGCTGCATGTATGCAGATTGTTACTGTCAGGCACAGTAACTACAAAGCTAACCTTCATCAGTCTTTTCTACAATGACATAATCAATGATAGCATTACTTTGAGATCTCTCTTCTATCCAATTATTGTTATGAAGTTCCTTATCTTTGATATCTCATGTTTAATCAAATTAAATTATTGCACTTCCAATATTTGAAATTGACTTGTGGATCAAAATATCCTTTCTGCTTGGTTTCTTTCCTTTCAGGCTAGGTTGGAAAAGACCTTTGAGATCATCAAGCCCAACCACACCTATCCACTAGTAAATCATATCCCTAAGCACTTCATCTACCTGTTTTTTAAATACCTCCAGGGATTGAGACTCAACTCCTTGGGCAGCCTGTGCCAGTGCCCAGTAACTCTTTTGGTGAAGAATTTTTTCCTAATGTCCAATCTGAACCTCCCCTGGTGCAATTTAAGGCCATTTCCACTTACGCTATCACCTATCACTTGGGAAAAGAGACCAGCAACCACCTCTCTACAATCTCCTTTCAGGCAGTTGTAGACAGTAATAAAGTCTCCCCTCAGCCTCCTTTTCTGTAGGCTAAACAACCCCAGCTCCCTCAGCCGCTCCTCATAAAACTTGTTTTCCAGGCCCTTCACCAACTTTGTTGCTCTCCTCTGGACACGCTCTAGTACCACAATGTCTTTCTTGTAGTGAGGGGTCCTAAACTGAACACAGTTTAGTTTAGGGGAGGGGAGGGAGAACTGTTTCTTTGTTAGTCAGGCATCTGTTGCTGACACAGCTTTTACTTCAGCAATGAATTTTCAGCATATTGGGGAATTAAGATTTTAAATTAAAGTTTTCTAAATTTTATACAAACATTCCACTGAATCTGCCATTGCCATTGATTGAACACCCACACTGTAGGGGTTTCCAGAGTTGGCTGCAGCAGGAAAAAAAATTGATCTGCAATCATAAACATTTTTTTCTTTCCTGTAGCTTTAAGAAAGCCTCTTGATGGATACTTTGCTTTTAATTTTGCAAAACAAGGTTTGCTCACAATGAGAGCTTCTGCATTGGGTTTGAGACGAAGGGGAATTTGAGTTGCAGTAATAAATCCCCTAGAACACTAAAGGAAAGTACAGAAATAGAAATGCTGACAATGACAGTGTAAAATTATAGCACTTTGCTCAAAATACACTGTAAGAAATGAGAAAAGTTGCTAAGGTTACTTGATCTTTTCTGCATTTGGATTAACACCTTAGGGAGTCTAACAACTTTAACAACACTTAGTTTTGTCTTGACAACAGGACTGGAGGAGAGAGGCAATGAAAGTAAGTTTCAATACTGCAAATTTCAAACTAAGATTGAGTTCTGTTGTTCAGAGCAGAAGAGTCCAGCCCTCTTTCTATAGTGATAAAACAACTTTGTACTGCAGGTAATCCTAATTAGGGTTTACTTGGCACATATAACTTTTCAGTAGCGCTAGTGACACCACAATTTATTCTCCATCTAGTAATCCAGTAAACAGTCTGGCTTACACTTTTAGATTTGCACTTTATATGGGGCATTTAACACCACTTATACAGCAAAAGCCAATACAGTATGTTCAGTGGTAGTTCTGGACTTTGAACTAATTATTGTATTGAATTTTGTCTTGATTGACCATGTATTTTCCATCTGAATTTTACCTAGTAAATCAATGTTAGTACAGAAAGCATTTTTCAGAAAACAAACCAAACAAGCCACACTACATTCTATCCTGAACTGACCCAACCTAAAAAGAACACTTCTCACTCCAAGCAGGTTAACCAGCTTAATTACCAAAAGGATACCACGTAGCAGTGCAAAGGCTGAAAAGTCACCCTAAAAGAGACTGCAAAATTTGCTGTCAATTCTAGTTCAAACTATTACTTCAACAAGGCAGGGTATTGCTTTGTCCAGAACAAGTTTATATCAAAAAACCAACCATGGTGAATTGCATTTGTATGAAAAAAGAAGTTACATGAAGACAAAGTGTCATTTCACAACCTCACTCAAACATTAGCAATTGTTAAAATCAGGAACAGTCTTATACATAGGAAAAACAGCCATTACACAAACACCTAATGGTCTCTGAAACAGCAGTAAGACACAGAATGATGCAGGACCAAAGTATAACCCTCCATCACCGCAAATGAATCTGAAAGCAATTAAATAATTACCAACAACATAATCTGAAAAATATCAATTAACTCATACCGATAACTAAGCATTCACCTATTTAGATAACTTCAATGGGAAGAAACTTTCCTGTAATTCACTTTCTGTCCACAAAGGGGAAAAAATAATCACTCAGACAGCTGAGTTGGTGAATTAAAAACCATCAATAACAAGACTTAATGACCTGTGGTTTTATTACAATTCCTACATAACTACAATTAGCAAAAGCAGTATAAACATATTTTCTCTAGCCCGGTCCTTGACAGGTGCATTTAATGGCTAATGCTAGTTTTACTCAGAGTAGAGTAACAAGGTAATGCACGCTGCAGAAAGAATATTTTCCATTTTCCTAACAAGATGTGGAAATAATCACTCCCGAAAGCTGCAGCCAGCATGAGAAATGTCTGAAATAAAAAGAAGTCCTTTGTTTAATATTAGAGGCCTGTATTGTAGAGGTCTTCAGGATTTTCTTAGCCATGCAAGACTTGAAAGAAACCCTTCCAATTATCCTTAGTAGGGTCACAATTTAAAAGAAACAAACAAACAAAAAAATCCAAAAATACAAACACACACACAAAAAACCCCACACACATGCAAAAAACCCAACAAGCAAAAACCCCAAGTCATGGAAGGATGCATTAGAGCAGTATTCTATAACAGGGGTTTCACATGGCCAACATGAACTACCTAATTTCCATGCACTTATTTCCTTAAAAGTGCACAACTACTGTTATAACTTAAATGATTTGAAATTTAACTAAGTTTTTCAAGGCCTCTTACAGCTAGAAAATAGTAACTTCTGCAATAAAACCTGAATTCAAAGTGCATAAGCACATATACAGCTTGAAAATACGAGCACTCCCTCCCAAAAGACAGTCACAAGATGCATCGCTGGAACAGTCTGAAACAAGTCATCTTGTAAAATCTTGATTTTGGTGGGTTTTTTTCCTTTAAATTAGACAGAAAACATAAAAAAGCTGCAAATCCATTTGAAGGTAAAAAGTTGTTCCAAAAGCATTGAAAGTCATTTTAAACACTAGCAAATGAGGTTAAAAATAAAATATTTCATTCAGTCCAGAACTTATTTGTTTCTTTATTTCATCAGGAATTTCAAAATGCATATTCTGCAAAATATGAAACATTTCTGAATTACCTGGGAGATTGTAATATGATGTATTTATTGCACAAATTTTAAATTTATTTTGTTGATGGCTAGGTAGTTAAGTCTATTTTCTTCCTTATGAACAACTTCTGAACTGCATTCAGAGCTCTTTTGGTACAGCATTGCTTGCTGCTCTATAAATTTATTGTTGTAGTGTTTTAACAGCATAACATTTCAGATAATATAATTACTTACTCTACATTAAAAACACTACACCTTTTGGAATTATCAAGCTCCCCAGTATCACCCCAAGCCCACATGTCTTAAATTTGACTGCAAGCAGTAGAGCCCCTTTTATTTCAGGCTTCATATAGATGTTATTTTCTTCCAAACTACCTGCAAGGAATGCAAGATCACAACTTGCTGCATACAAGATTTCAACCAGAGTTACTTCACTCAGCAACTAAACAGCCATCAAACATAGAAAACACTTGATCCTTATGAACGCAAGCCACATAACAGTAAAAATTCATTCTGGCAGCAATAACTTTTGGTAGTAGTTGCCTTTTACTTTTGATGATCTGCAAGGTGCACAGACTCCCTCTCCAAAATGATTTGTTTAGATTGAAAGGAAGCAGAACAATTGTACTAGATTTAGTTAGCTCTGCAGAAACATTAAGACTTTAAGATCTGCTAACACAAGCACAAGTCACATTTAAGACTTCCAGTAAGTTCAACTAGCAATACCTCTTTCAAAAAAACTGTGTAAGAGCTCGACCACTGCCCTCACCAATACAAGCATGTACCTTGCTCAAAAGTTTGAAGGCATGTAACCACTTCCTCTCTTCCTGAAATTCAGCTGAAACACTGGGAAATGAAAACCACCAAAAAGTTTGTAAGGTAGTTCACCAATAAAGAAAACCAAATGTGACTAAACATACGCAAATATTTAAGTCAGAATTATCTACAGAGTATACAATTCATGTTCCCATTACTTTTATCACTTACACTCACTCTCCTTCTGCTTCCTACAACTTTAGGACTACATACCAGGAAAAAGAGATTATTATGTAGTCCACAGAACGCAACACCTTTTGTCTCTTCTTTTTATAAGCTGTTCCATTCCCAAGAACTCTTCATTTCAACTGTTGAGAGCCCTGCTAAACAGGATCACAGACATGTAGGAAAACAAAAAGTTACATATACATCAGGTCTTGACAGGATAATCCATGACACCCTTCATGAACAGCTTTCTGTAAATACAAGCAATAGAAATATTTATTCAGGCTTTCCACAACTTTTGTTGCTTCACCTTCAAACTACTTTGCCTTTTTGTGATCTCTACAATTCACCTGCCAACATCACATATCACAGACAAGTAGAAGAACAGAACAACTACAGACAGTGAATTCACATTTGTTCTCTTATAGCTACAAAATTTCTCAAAGGAAAATGTCAGATGTATGGCACCTCTCTTAACCCAAAATACATACTTTAAATGTGAGCACATGCCAAAGCATCATAAGCTCTCATTCTGCTTTGGCTTATCACTTCAATTCAACGAAAAGAGAAGCAGCTACTTAACTGAGATCACATCTTAAGCTTGCTTTTCCAAACAAGATCTTCAATATGATCTGACACTCTCAATGCTTTTCATTCCTCTGACTCCATATATAGGTTAGAGCAGCAACAGAAGCAGCGCTAGCTGCAGTGCCTGCAGCAGCAACTGTACAAGGTAGCCATCGAGGACTATCCTAATGCCTCAATTCATTCATTGGTTGAAGAAAAGGAACAAAGATGTCCTGTTGGAAAGGATGCAAGCACATTCTCCAGTGCTGGCCTAAGACCCAAGAAATCCAGTGCCTAGCTACAACATAATACTGGAAATGTACTGTATTGTGGGTCAGTAATTGGTGACTGGCAGCATAACGGACAGGTGGGGATTTGGTCACCTCCCCACAATTCTCCATTTTCCTAAACAGTGAAACTGCTCTCCCCACCTGACAGACCCACTACCCAGGCTCCTAATACGGCCTGAAAAGGTGTTACTTCCTTGCCATTAACACAATTTGCTCTTTAAGAGAAGCACACTCTTGGCATATTCGTCACATATCACCTAAATATTCCTACATTTAGAAGCAGTCCACTTCTGAGCTGATTGCCTCATCCCTGTCCTGTGGTGGAGGAAATATGGGTTTCAACCAGTTTTATATTTTGCATAGCCTGAAAGGACCCACAAACTTCAGCACTACCATTGCTTTAAGGAGATGGGAAAAGAAGCAAAGTACACAAGAGACTATCTTGAATCCAATCCAGCTACAACACTGCAAGCTTTAAGTATGACTTTACCATGCTACTTTATTTCACTCTACCTTTTTAGTAGGAAACTTATGCTATTTGATTTACTTAAAGAATACATGAAGCTTTAGTTTCCTCAGCAACAATCAGACATTAGTGATGGATTCTGAAAGGAATCCTGACGTTGTTACCAGTTACTTCTCTTCACCTGTGTCTTCCCTCCCGTAAGCAGGCAGACTATCTTTATATATAACTAGCATTAATTTGTCTTACTTTGACAGCATTGCCTTCTGAGCAACCTGCTGGCCAGCATCAATGAGAAAGACTCAAAATCAACACTACTAAAAATGCACAAACTCAGATGTATTTCCCAAGATGTAACAACAATTAGGGGAGAAATAGGCAAGATGACTTTGCAAAAAGCTTGGTTCTAGTGCAAGTCCTGCAACGAGTAACAACTTAAACCTTTTCTTTATAAAGTCACACCAGCCTATTTGCGAGCAGGTCCAGAAGAGGACTCCTAATCCCATTCCAACACCTCACAGGCACTCCCCAATCCCGCTTCTCCTTTTCTCCCCATTTTAAGGGGTAAAAATTGTGTACAAACACTGTGATGCATTCCACTTTTTAATTAAAAAGGTAACTATCACCCCTCAGCTTAAGACTTTAAATCATGCCTCTACAACAATCTTACACAGAGGAAACTGAGGCAACTGCTACAGCAAAAGGCAGTACATATGGAATACACAGTGAAAGAAATTGCCCACTCAGATTAAAAACTGAAACGCTCTATACAGTGCTTAGATTGCTTTAAAAAAAAACCACAAACCCTCCCCCAACTACATACACATTTTCCTTGCAGTCTAAACAGCTCCATTCACATCTGGCTATATTTTGACTTTAAATAGCCATGAGCCTTCCCCACTCGAGCAGGGCAAAAGAGGAATTCAGCAGAAGTAATGGGCTTAGCAAGAATAATCATCAGTTTACGCTGTGTGCAGGAAGCGAAGAAACCGTGTGCAACAGAAGCTAAAGAAAATCTTTTCATTTTCGGCTCTAAGCTGACTGTTCCATTCAGCCAGCACTTTGAGTTTTTTGTTTTGCAGTATAAGTCAATAACTCATCCAGCAACATAGCACGGCTTACCAATAACAGCCTTACATATGTTATCCCACACTACTTGAACTAACAAGCATTCAAAGTAAAAAAAAAAATAATTACTCTTTATTTCAGGCTTTGAACAAAAGCAAAACAAATAAATGCCACTGCATAGAAGGAAACATTCTTTGTGTATATTTTTATTTCATGTACTTGGAAAGTGACCCTTTTCTTTCCTCTGTCAGCTGTGCAGAAACTGAGAGCCGAAAGTCCCTCTTGCACAGTGATTATGTTAATCTGAGTGACCAACACTGGCACACTTCCCAGAACCCAAACTTTTCCAAGGTGGAGAACTCATAATGCATACTGACTCATCTTGGATGCTTGCAGAAGGCCCATGCCAAATCTCTCCATCATCACAGGCACAGACTGTGTCTATGTAGTTTCTGCCTCAAAGAGCTTACAACCCAGTTCATCGATACATTTTTTTTTCTGAAAGAAAAATTTAGGATGTGAGAATTGATTGATAAGTTTTGCTGCAGGTGGTTTGTATGTTTAGCTATCTTGTAATATAAATCTGTCTTGTATTAAGAAATGATATGCAGGCAATCTCCAGACATGGATAAATAACCTGAAAGAACAAACACTCTCTTTCAGTTGCAAGAATTTATTGATATGCTTAGATGTCTTGTTAGATATATCTGGTTTAGGTCAGGAGATTACCTGAAGGAAGTCTCCAAGCACGCTTGGATAACCTAAAAAAAAAATAAAGACATTCTTTGAGGACTCACACAGTTCTTTGTCTAAAACTAGTCTATATACCCACTGCTTCTGTAAGATGGGATGCCTTGCTTAGAAGGGCATCCAATTCAGCGCTGAACTGTAAAATTATATTATCTGTAATATTATCGTCTTTGCTTCGAAGACTTGACTGTCATGTTTTCCCAGTGAATCAGTGTTTCTTACAAGGAGAACGGGGAGCACCTGGCATTTCAGACCGATTAACGACAGGGAGCGCTTTGAAAGGTCACACACCTGCAAATTAAACAGACAGGTCAGAATACGAGGGACAGCGGGCATCGCTGACCCCAGGCTTTCACGGGGTGCGTGGATCTTTCTGTTTTCCTCCCAGGAGCAGCGCAGCCCCCGGGGTGCCCGAAGCTTCTGGAAGTTGGGGTTTGTTCAGACAGCGAGAGTGCACATCCCCATTTCCCCTCCCGCCTTCCTCATCCCGCCAATGTCACCTTCATGCCGCGTCCCTCGCAGCACCGTTCGTAGGCTGAGTCCCCCGTGTCCCCCGGCGATGGGGCTGCCGACGCTCCCGCCCGCTATAAACACCGACCCGGCACGGGAAGGGAATGGCGGGGGAAGGGCGGTGGTACGGGGGGTCAGCACCATAGCAACCCGGACCGGAAGAAGAAGCGCGGTGGGGTCAGCGCCGCCATGTTGGGGGAGGGCGCGGGGGCTGCGGGAGGCGGTGTTGGCGCGCTGTCATCTGTCCCAGTGCCGGGATCCAGAGAGGGACGGAAAATAAAGATACCTCTGTCTCACCTGCCGCTTTAAAGCTGAGAAAAGTAGTTGCTGAAGGAAGATTTTTTTTTTTTGTTATAAGGTGCTGAAATACTCTATGTTTGAATATTACCAAAGAATAGATTGGGTTGGAAGGGGCCTTAAAGATCATCCAGTTCCCACTCTGCTGCCATGGGCAGGGAAACCTCCCACCAGACCAGGCTGCTTAAAGCCCCAGCCAGCCTGGCCTTGAACACCTCCAGGGATGGGGCATCCCAAACTTCTTTGGGCAACCTGTGCCAGTGCTTCATGTGTAGTCTTTATTTACTATATTNCTCTCTACAACCTCCTTTCAGGTAGTTGTAGAGAGCAATAAGAGCTCCCCTCAGCCTCTTCGAGGCTAAAGAACTTCAGTCCCCTCAGCCTGTAAGACTTGTTCTCCAGCTTCTTCAGCAGCTTCTTTGTTCTTCTTTGGACACACTCCAGAGCCTCAACATCCTTCTTGTAGGGAGGAGCCCAGAACTGAACACAGTATTCAGGGTGCAGTTTCACCAGTGCAGAGTACAGGGGCAGAACAACCTCCCTGGAGCTGCTGGTCACGCTGTGTCTGATACAAGCCAAAATCTGAACACAGGAATTTTTGAAATTTTTCTCTTGCTCCCTACTTGCCCTGAGACAATCAGACTTTTTGTCCTTCTTGCATTTTAATTCCCTCCTTTTTTTTTTTTTTATAATTTAGCCCTTTTCTTCCAAAGCATACAGATATAATTATGAAATAGTAAATAATGGTATTGAAGTGTGATTCATCCCCAGCTACCAAGAATAAATGTAATTTAATAGTTATTACCTCTGTCTTTGAGACAGAGTATATTGGAAGGCTATCTCTAAACAAGGTTCCCCACATCCAGCAGGACGAACTCCTGGTTTAGGGTTTTACCCTTCTGCGTTTTAGTTTTAGTCCATAGTTGTCAGATGAACTCTGCACCAGTTCCCGTGTTGGCACCTGCATGTCTTCTTTTGTCACTCTCTTGATGTGGGATGCGTGGATCCAGGGCTTCAGGCCATCTACTTTTACCACTGTAGGTGTCATCAGGATGATTGTATATGGTCCCTTCCAGTGGGGTTCCAGGTTTCCTACTTGATGCCGGCAGACCCATACCAGATCGCTGAGTTGATACGGATATGGGTCAGCTGCTTCTGTGTTGTATGCAGTCCGCACTTTCTCGTGTATTGCCTTTAAGGTCCCCTGTAAAGCCTATAGGGACTTTCCTATTGTTGACATAACTGCTACCGT